>VXAC01008757.1:296982-345133 GCA_013399225.1 Rhipidura dahli | reverse complement strand
CCGCCGCCATCTTGGGAGCGGGCAGAGCGCGATGACGTCGCGGTGACGGCGTCAGACCGGGACGGGCCGAGCGGAGCCGAGCGACGGGAGGTGAGTGGGGAGCGCGTGGGACGGGGCCGGGGCTTTTTTCCGCTTAAAAATATTTTCTGAGGCCTCGCCTGAAGCGGTGGGGGGGAGGGGCTGTAATTCCTTCACGAAATTCCCCTACGTATCCTGTCCTTGCTCCCGTCAAGCCGTCCCTGCTCGGTGACGAAGAGGTTTATTCCGTCTGTTCTCCATGTGCTTAAAAGGCGCACCTGCTGTAGGGCCCTGTTGGAAGCCGCGGCGTTCCCGGCCGCTGGTTCCGGAGCGTTCCCGGCCGCTGTGTCCGGAGCGTTCCCGGCCGCTGGAAGTTGGCTGTGCTGCGTCAGGAGGCTGCAGTTTACAGCCCTGACGTGCTGCAGAACCCTGGAAATGGTTTGGGCTGGAAAGGGACCGTCACGATCATCCCGTTCCAACACGGCAGCTTTCTAATCTACTGAAGCGGAACCTGCGGCATTGTTTAGCCCCTTTCCTTGCCCTGTTCCTTAGGGACTGTTAAATGTGTGCGACAGGGAGATAAGGGGCCCCCCCTCCCACCACCCACCCGGGATCCTCGGCCTCCTCCCTGCATCTCAGGGCACTGAAGGTGGCGTTGCTGTTGATGCAGTTTGGGCTCCGACTGATCTTGAAAGGTCACAACCTGCTGTTCAGAGAGGAAGGTGTCACTTCGGGCTTATCTTTCCCACCTTAGCCTAACAGCTTAAGTATCTTTTGAGACTTTCAGCCTTCTTCTTGGGAAAGTTGACTTTTTAATGGGATCAATATGTGTGTTATTGTGTGTTACAAGTGTTACTGTCTGCTGTAGCTGCGTAGCTTGTGTCACACATGGAAAACCAGCCATGAGATGTTACAACCTGCACCCAAGGTGTACATTCACCGCTGGTTGGCATTTAGTATGAATTCCTACCAGAGTAGCTCAAAAAAGGCACAGACTGCCCCATTCTGAACTTGTTTGCCGTTTCCAGGAGAGAGTGCGAGTCCACAGCACCCAGAGCCAGAGGAACTGTAGGTCAAAATCCACTCCCCACCTGACTGCAGTTAAATTTGGTACAGCATATCCATGAGCTGTGCTTTAGTGACAACGTGGTGGCAATAAGGCATTACCCGGGACGTGTGATGCAGTGATTCCTGGTAAAGACCTTGCTTACAGCTGTCTCTCCTGAAGTAGGTGTGTGGTTTGCAGCTAATTGAAGACACACTGGGCAACTATTCTAGTCACCAGTGCTCTCTGTTCTCTGTTGGCGTGTTAAATTATGAAAAAAATAGGTTTGTGTTGGACAGAGGAAAGAGGGGAGGTCATCAGGTTCAGTAGCTGGTGCTGTTATGAGAACTGGTCATGATGGGACACTATTGCCATACAAGGAATACAATCTCATGTAAAATATCAGTGGAGACAGCTTTCTCAAAACTGTCACTGAACATTCTGTTCTGCTCCTCCCTCCCTGTAATTTGCTCACCCAGTGCCGCCAATCATAAAGGAGGGAAGAGCCTCAATCTGGAATTCTGGGAATGCTGAAAGTTACTTTTTCCTTCTGTTGTACTGCGTAAGCAAACTGCTAGGTTGTGTTTGGAGTAGGAGAAACAAGGCAATGTTTAACATCAAATAGCTGTCACTGCTCAGGAAATCCAGAAATACTGTCTTACTCAGATTTTTAAGGAAAGCATGTAAGTTTTTTGTTGGTTTTTTTTTTGGTTTTCTTAAAGCATAGCATGTAGTCTTCCAGCAAAACTAGTGCCTGAACTGGAGAGAAACTGAATTATGGCCTGAAGTGTAGCTCTTTCTTCATGTCCTGCTAACACACAGCTTGTAGGAATTTTGTGCTGCCTGCCTCCAGAAAATTATCCCCATTAATTAAAACAACTCAACCGATTACATCACAGAGAGTCCATGGAGGTTCATGCTGTGCTCGGCACTTACCCTTCCTCTCTCTCCTGCCCTGTTCTTCCCCCAGCCCCTGCCACGTTTGCTGCTGCTGCTGGAATGGGGGAGTACGGAGTCGCTCCAGGCCAGCGTGTGGCCATCGTCTGGGACAGCTCCTCGCCGGTTGAAGCCCTGAAGAATTTGGTGGATAAAGTCCAGGCACTGGTGGGAGCTGATAATCGTGTCTCTGTGGAAAATGTTAATCAGCTGCCTCAGTGTAAGAGTGAGCTTAGTTTTTCACTGTTTCCTCTTAAAAAGGAAAGGGTTCTGCTACTGTGTGAGTCAATGGGAGTCAGCATGAGAACAATTACAGCACCTGCTGCTGGCTCTTACCCTGGCAATACAGCAGGGGAAGTGGTGCACCCTGGCTGTGCTTCTATGACTGGTGTCTTTAGTCAGTTATTGCTGTTGCACACAAGCATGACGGTCGAGGGAGGTGGAACTGGTGTACTGAGCTGTGTGTGTACATGTGTAAAATTGTACCATCTTCCTCTTCCTTTGCAGCAGCTCACAGGGAGTCCAGTTTTGATGTAATCCTGTCTGGCATGGTACCAGGCAGTACAGCACAGCACAGTGTGGAGCTCCTGGCAGAAGTAGCTCGGATACTTAAGCCAGGGGGCCGTGTTCTCCTGAAAGAACCAGTGGTTGCGGAATCAGGTGAGAGAATCTTGCTTCCATGGCAACATAGTGTTTCTCATGAGAATTAGGCTGAAATAGAAAGGACAGGAACCCCAACTGACGTTCAGAGATTTTCATTCTCCTAACACACTAACCCAAATCACAAGGTTTTTATCCTGTGCTTAAGCTGGTATCCATCAGAGATGTTTGCAGTCACTCTTCTTCTATCAAAAATGCTGGATAGGCTTGTTCTTAAGGTACATTGAAAAGCTTCAGTGATCACTGTTTTCTCCTCAGGGTGGAGTATTAAGTAGTTGCAGATGTTGTGTTTCTGAGGAGTTTCTGAAGTGGTTTTAAAAACAGGTGACAGGTGCTGAGGAGATTGCCCTGATAGCCAGTTGGGAAATAGTTATCCAGAAAAGGTTGAAAGTGTTTAGACTAAGTTTTAAGAGAAAAACCAGAGTGCTTGCCATGGTACAGCTAGAGGAGCCATGAGAAAGTGAACACAAGATGATTTCTTAATGGAGTGTGTTCATTTAGGAGTCCATGCTTTGAAAACTTCATGAGTAGTCCTCTTTAATAAGTAAAAATGTTTGGGAGTCAGTTTGTTTGGGGATAGGTTTTTTGTCTTATTTCAATGGGTATCGATTGGGTTGAGAAAAGTTTTGGCATATATAGAATATATTTGGAGCTAGAATGGCTTTGTGACCCCATGCTGTTATTTCAGTGAACAAGCTGCTGATGCTTTTTCTGGTTTGTTCCTGCTGTCAAGTAGAAAGGGCCCAATTTTAGTGCAGAGGTTTGGCTTGAGTACTTCCCTCTAAAGTTCTTACTCTTCCAGGTTTCTCAGTGAGCTGTATTCTTGTTCTTGCCTCCTCCTACTCTCTGCTTTTGTGTCTTGCAGGAAACAATGGCAAAATTAAGACAGCAGCCAAGCTCCTCACAACTCTGACTCTCTCTGGGTTGGTGGAAGTGAAGGAGGTAGGGATGTGTTCACCATTTCCAGAAATGCCCTCTGGCAGTTACCTGGGGATTTGCTGGGAGATGAGGTTTTTAGCTACCCTGTTTGCTGTAAATGTGCATGGCTACTGCCTGGCACAAGCTTTAGTTACTGTCAGCATGGTGTTTTTCTTTGGGATTGAAAATACTGACTCTCTGTTCACTGGAATGCTGGGCTTGGTGCTAAAAGAAGAGGTTTTGCCTGAGGTTAACCTAAAATCTTACTTTGCAGCTGCAAAAGGAAGCACTGACCCCAGAGGAGGCCCGGTCTGTTGGAGAACATCTGGATTACCAAGGCAATGACCTTCTCATTATTCAGATAGAAGGCAGGAAGCCCAATTTTGAAGTGGGATCCTCAAGTCAGCTCAAACTTTCCTTTGCCAAGACACCTGGTCCTTCAGGTAAGGAGTGGTGCATGCTGAATATCTGAATCTCCTGGCTCTCAGTGACAGGCATTGCTTGGAACAGGGAGATAGTTTCCAAGAAGGGAGTGCTACAGTAAAAACCTATGAAGTAGGGCTTTCCAAAGTTACTTGAACTCTTATGTGTTGGGAGTAGATGAGGGAAAAGGCTGTAATAACTGCTGTTTCTTCCTTTGTTTCTGCTCCAGGAAAACCCTCTGTGGACCCAGCTGCTGCCAAGCTGTGGACACTGTCTGCCAATGACATGAATGATGAAGAGATGGTAAGTGGTTTTCTGTGTGAGGCTTTGCTGTTCCTTCTCTCTCCCCATTCTTTCCTATTCTAAATACTTTCAGTCATGACTCTTAGGAAGCTTTACAACTTCAGAGGTAGAAAAATCTCCCTAAGGCAAAATAGCTCATCTCCTTCATGGAGTCTGGAGAGCTGAGTGGTGTGGTGAGGGCAGAGAGGAGACAGGGATAAGAGGGCAGATCTGCAGCACTTTAATGCCAGTGTACAGATAGCACCATTTCTTTGAACACAACTTAGCAGTGTCATTCCCTACTGAAAAGTCCATTTCCTGCATTTTGTTTCCCATGGTGTGTTTTCAGGATCTTTTGGACTCTGATGAGCTGTTGGATTCAGAGGATTTGAAAAAGCCAGATCCATCATCCCTCAGAGCTCCATCCTGCAAAGAAATGGGCAAAAAGAAAGCCTGCAAGAACTGGTCAGTGCTGGAATTCATGTTTGGGTGATCCTTTCGACTGGAGCATTAAACTCGTAAGAGTTGGAGGGATTTAAAAACAATTGTAGGCAATTTGCTGTTCTTCAGAGCCTAATTCTCTTGGTTCATGTCCTTTCTTATCTTAATTATTGGAATGTAAACCCATAGACGATGAGAATTGACCTGTGACTGCTACAAATTATCACAATGGTGTGTATTATCAACAGCCATCTTGAAGGTGGCTGCTCAGCTTGTGCAGCTTGCCTAAAACCCTGCTTTCTCACCTTCCAAGGAGAAACAACACAAGCAGCGAGTGCTGTAGTGTAATTTCCCACTCAGTTTTAACTTGAGGAGTGTTTCAACACTTGTTATACAAACCATGGTGTTGAAGAACAAAGTGAGGAGTGTGAGTCCCAGAGTCAGCTGTGTCGTGTGACAGAGCGAGGGCTGTTGCATGTGAGTAGGGCTGGCACAAGTGTTGATGACTCATGACCTTTAAGCAGAAAGATGCAGGTGACTTCTTTGTTTTTCTCCAGCACATGTGGCCTGGCTGAAGAACTGGAAAAGGAGAAGAAGAGCTCACAGCCCAAATCTGCCTGTGGAAATGTAATTAGTAATTTTTGTCTCCATACTGTGGTTTGCATTATATTATCTCCATGTAAGAATTGCATTCCCTAGTAACTGCTGCCTGAGTTGGGTCTCCGTGTAAGAATTGCATGCCTGAGTTGGATCACTGCTTCCATACACTGCCTCTGCAGCTTCTGCAGGGCTTCAGCCTTTGCCCTGTGCTCACGTGCTCTGTACCAGCACATGCTGTCTGTTCTGACTCCCTGGGAGAGTCAAAGTGAGCAGTGAGCCTTTTCCCCCCTGCTCAGAGGCTAACCAGGGATCTGCTCAGGGAGGATTGTCTTGTGGGAGATCAGGGGGCTGCTCCAGCCTGGTCACACTGGGTGGGGTGGAGACTTATTTCTCTGTGAGCCCCATGCCTGCACGGCTCTGCCATCCATACTAATCAGATGTGGTGAGACGGGGGTAAAAGGGAAGCAGTTTCTGTGCTCTTAGATGCTGAGGAGCATGACATCTCTTGGGCTGGAGAAACCATGTCACAGGGGAAGAAACCTGGAAGTGGCACCCGATTACAGTGCTTTTCTTTCCCTTGCCAGTGCTACCTGGGGGATGCATTCCGCTGTGCCAGCTGCCCTTACCTGGGGATGCCTGCCTTCAAGCCTGGGGAGAAAATTCTCCTGCAAGAGAACCAGCTCCACGATGCCTAACAAAGACATGTCCTGCCAAGGACTCTGCTGCTTTTCTGTCAGTCTGAGGTTCTTCCTGCAGTCCTCATCCTCTCAAACTCATGCTGTCCAGCCAATACTCCATGTGGGGAGGGACACTGTGGGCACTGACACTGCTGTGAGCTCACCGCTTGTCATCAGCCTTGGGCTACCTGGTCCTCTGGTGACAAGTCACGTATTAGAGACTTGATGTTACGCCTTGTTTTGGCTGACCCGACTCGATCCTGGACGCTGGTCGTCACAGCGTGTCCCACCAGCAGAGGGAAGTACAGTCACGTGTCAGGTTGTCCTTGTGTGCCTGTGGCATTCCCCATGCCCATGTCCTACAGCTCTATAGTCCTGATTTTCCTCGGTGAATCAGCAGCTCTGGCTCAGCCCCCAGGGGTGGCTGGGCTCCTGCTCTCTTTGAAATTTGAACCTGCAGCCCCTTATCCTGTGGAGATGGCTCAGCAGCTCCTGTGACAAGTCAGGAGCAGGGAGTACACTTAGCACTATGTACTCTTAGCAGTGTGTATGATCTTCTCGGGAAAGGCTGGTAGGCATGATCAATTTCCAAGTGTTTTGAGAGTCCCCTACCCCCAGCTGTTTCCAGCAAAATCACGAAGATTCAGTCCCACCAAGAACTCCTGCCTTTAAGGCAGATGAAACTGAACTGATAACACAAGGGCAATCTGAGACTGTCACCTCTCTTGGTGGTTACCCAAGTGAGTTACCTGCAGTGTCAAATACATAAGAACATAGCAATAACTTGATTTTTAGATGATCTGTGGTCACCATCTGCTCCCTCTCCATGAGATACTATTTATTTGTGTAGTTACTGCTAGTGAAGCATCCTGCAGGTGTGGGATGAGGGTGCTGTTCACATTTTGTGCCGGGCTTGCTTCTCACCCGTGGTGGGGGGGGAGGAGGAAAGCCCACATCCAGTGTCTCAGTGGGATTGTTTTGTTTGGGGCTCTTGTTCTACAGGATGTGACTGCTTGTTGTGTGCTACCTGAGTTACTAAACTCATGGAAGGGGCTGGGATGAAAGGCTGTTCTGTTCTTGAAATAAAAGTGACCAATAGTAAAGCCTTTGTTTTAAGGCTGATATGAGTGGTATTCTAAGTGTGTTTCTCCTTCTACTTGGCCTCTCAGGAATTTCTTAAACTGGAGCTTTCAACTGTCTCAACTGTTAGGTTTCATCTTGGAGTTCTTCATAAATTGTTCCTCTGAAAACTTGAATATGTGATACGCACTGGAAACTACAAATGTTAAGGAAAATTTAAGAAAACTCCTTTCTGACCTCTCAGATGCTCCTCTGGGAATCACACTTGCACTGCACCAGCCTGTCACTGGTGGGACTGAAGGCCCTTCCTGGCAGAGCATGGTTTTCCAAGACCCCGCTTTCAGTCTTCCCCAGTCCCTGCCTCTGTCATCAGCTAGAACAGCTCCCAAGGAGATAGCAGTTGTGTGATAAACTACCCGTCCAACCAACGTGCTGCTCCTACCTTGTGATGTAAGGAAATGGGCAAAAGCCTCTGCACACTTACAGCCTTTGGGAGTTTTATTGCCTTTTCTCAGCCTGACTGGTAGCAGATCAGATCTCTTTATGATGTCCCTGATAAAAGGCAGTCCTTATCCTGCACTCCACTTTCCTCTTGCCCTGCATGGGAGAAGCAGCACTTTTACTTTTGTTTTTCTGCATGAGTCAGCCTTCCTTTGTATGGCCAGCAGAGCTTGAGGGCCAGCAAGGACACACTCCATGCTCCTGGCAGGAAAATCCATCAGGGATGTTTCACCCACCTGCCTTGGGTGCACACAAGGACAAGGGGCCCTCCATATGGAGGTGTTTGGGGCAAGGAGGGGCACTGTGTTACTGCTTTATCTTCACACGCTTGCTTAGCTGCTTGTGATAGCATCTTTTTGAGAAGTGAAATTTGGTGGCTCAACTCTGGCCATAGTAGCTGCTTCACCTTTTTAAAAATAGCCAATGAACAAAGATGCTGCCCCCGCCCTTCCTGCCTGTATGGGAGAGGCCACCTCAGCTCCTTCCTCCAGCAGCCCTGGCTGCCTTTCCCCACCTCTTGTTTACTCTTTCATGGCTTCTTGCCTGGCTCCCTGTTAAAAAAGCTATCCCAGATCTGATTCCCCACTAACCTTGGGCATAAAGGAGGATGCAAATGCAGCACTATGAATATCCCAGCTTCCTCTATTTCATTGACCCATAACCCTTCCCTGGTGAAGCAATGAGCCACGTTTTTCCCTCCGCTTCTTTTTGAGGCAGTTAAACAAATGCAGAGCCTTTGGCAGCCCTTGTTAATCTTAAATCAATTTGTACCTCATCTTTCCAATTTTGCCTCTTTGCAATTTAGTGAGCATGTCATTCTGCTCATGTCCTTTGTGGTTTTCCTCGTGGCCTTCTATTTTGTCTAGTGGAATTCTGAAGAACTCTGCAGCTGTATTTGCCTCCTCTGAAACTTCCCCCTTTCCCTCAGCAAATAATAACTGGCTACCAAGGCTGTTAGTACAAGTCTCAGGTGTCTGGCTCAGCTCTTCTTGAATTTATCAGCAGTCTGTCCCTCTTAGTTGAAGGTTTTTTTAAACCCTTTTCTCCTTAAAATAACAACGTAAGTAATTTCATGCTATGGACACATGAGAAGGGCTGTGCTGGTCCAGCCAAAGGACCACCCAGCCTGGCTACAGAGAATCATGGGATCCTTTTAGGTCAGAAGAAAGATGTTTGAGTTCACCCCAGCACTGCCAAGCTGGTGCAGGTGTTTATGTCACTGATAGCAGGAATATTGATGGGGCACTGAATGGAGCTTGGTCACACAGGTGCTGCTGATGTCATGCCCAGCAGAGGAGCTGATAGGGTGGTTGTGGGAACCTGGCCCATGACAGATACACTTCACTTCTTACCATAGAGGATATTGGTACTAAACCAAAATCTATCTTGTCTGTCCAATTGACTGGCAGGCAACTACTTCACTCTATAAATATCATTATCAGGAACAGCCCAATTAGAACTGTCCCTGCACTGCAGCTGGCCTGCACACCAGTGACCCTCCTCTTGGGCTGGGAGCCCTCTCAGAATTAGAAATACCTTACCTGAGGTGAAGAGAACCCTCCCTTATCCAAGGTGGAGAGATCCCTCACCTATGGCAGATCCTCAGTAAGTCACTGATAGCTTGCACTTTACTAATCTGTGTAGTTACTCCCCATTATCATAAACTTTGTATGGATAATTCATTAGGCATAAAGCATTGTCTAAGTCTGAGACGAAGACTGGACTGAGCTGCACTGTGGTGCCAGAAGAGGTTTGAAAAGCAGGAGTGTCCACTCAAACTTAGTGGGAGGGTCCTTCTTATTCTTTCTGTCTACAATCCCCACACTGAGTCATTCTAACTCAATTTTAATGATCAATTTTCAAGGTTATCCCCTCCATACATTATTTGTTTAGCTAAATGAACTTAGAAATCCAGTGGGTGCTCTGTCAACCCTTACTGACATTCCCTCACTTTACTGTGGTTTTTTGTTTTTCATTCTACTTGTTCCCAGGATTCTCAAAGTTCATCTCCACACCATCTCAAGGTGTTCCTCACTGCTTCTGTACTATGATCCCATTCTGGGTCGGGCATTGGCCATGGTTTTCCCCAGCAGCTTCTTCCCCTTCTTTGTTTCCACTCCTGGATTTTATACACTTGTGTAGGGCAAACACCACTTCAAATAATGGTTGGATATCTGTCCAAGTTGGATCATATGCACTAAGAGTAATCCAGAAGATCTGGACTACCTTTTTGGGGTCATCTCTGAACCTGAGCATCTGTTGTGGCTGTAACACGAATTCATTAGAGCTATGTGCTGGTTTCAAACCCAGCAGGAAAATTAACTCCACTCAAGTTGCCCCTCTTCCCCCATCCTCTTCCAACAGCAGAGGAAACACCAGCAGAGACTACAAGTGGGAATCACAGTTTTACTGAAAAATTCACAATAAACACAACAGTATCAATAAAAAACAGCACAAAAGAGAGTGCTCATTCACCACAAAACCAGCAAAATCACCTAACCATTCCCAGTACAAAGTAGATCCACATGCATCCCTGCAGCAGCACCTCTGTGAAGCAAGCAATGCTTTTCCATCCTTGCTCCTTGTGTTTAAAGTGAGTGAACCAGAGCAAGGTCAACCCACATGACAGCAGTTGCCTGCACCAGAGAAAATCCAGAAAATGCTCCAGGATTTCTCATGGCCATGCCACCCAGCACACCCAGGACCAAGCTCTTCCTGAACACCATGTTGGCCACACAGCGTACAGTGTCATTCCTGAAACACAGAGCAAGTAGCTAGAGGAGCCTGACAGTGGCAGGAGACAGTGAAAACGGTTGCTGAGGCTTGGCAGTGCTTGGAGCTGCAGAAGGCAAGAGGAAAATGGGCTCAAGAGCCCTGTCCTCACCGTGAGACATGGGTTCTTCCAGGGGAATGTAAAGCAGGGTTGTGCAGCCACCTGGGGGTAATAGGTGGCTTTGGTCACCAAAATTGCACTGCTGTATGAGCTAACACCTGGTTTTTGAGGAGGATGACCCCAACAAGTGGACAACAAGCTGCTCACCCTCCCTCATTTGCCCTCTTCCTTGGGGGAGACATCCACCCCTGTGCTGGCAGCACTGCCATCCCCATCACTCTGCTTCTGTTGTGGTGGCTTGATCTCAGTATAAATGACGTTGGGGGAGGCAGGTCCTGTCCCCTTGTTTTCAAAATTCAGGTTGGCATAGGTCAGGTCTTCGGTCCCCATCACCGGGGCCGCCTGCAGGGAGAGAGCAATGAGTAGAGCCTTGGCTTTTCTTTCTGTGCCTTCCCTGCTAATATTTTTCCACTGGCACATCTCTTTGTGCTGCCCAAGCATTACCCACCTTGCTCAGAAGTGCCACCTACTCAAACACTCATATGCCCTTATTTAATAGGAATTAATAAGTGTTTAGAACCATGTTTTCAGAAAGCAAAGCTGATTTTACTGTGAAATCCTTTAAGTGGGTATTCAACAGCCAATGCTGTATTTGACAGGGAGGAGGAAGCAATATGTGTGGAGCCCTCCCTCTCTTACCATACTGACCTGATTCCCTTCCACCACTTCCCCACTCATGAGCTCTCCTGAAAAAGGAAACCTAGTTTAAACATAGTAGTCAAAATAATGACAATGATCATTATTTTAAATTAAGAAAATAATGAAAGAATAAAGCAAACATCTGCATTGGTTCTGCTTTTGATGTGGGACAGTATGCGGCATTGTAGCTCTGTGGTTCTGAAGATGGCCAAAGGGCTGGAGGGGTTGGAAAGGGCTTAAAAGCCCTTGTAGGGGCTGGATGAGAGTCCTGAGATGGACACTTCTGGATATGCAAGACCTGTTTCAATGACACAACAGGTTGTGCCATAACTGGACTCCCACCAGCAACTGGCCAGAAGAAAGGGAGAGGGGTGAACCTTCTCACCATGCTGGGACAGCTTGTTCAGGAGGACAGACTTGTGAAGGGAAGATGGAGTGAGCAGGAGCAGTAGGATATCAAAGATGGGTATCTCCCAAGGCTGGCTTTGTCCAGACCAACAGATGAGGAAGAAATGCCAACCTGTTCTGTTCCTTCTGCACTGCCACAGCAGGAAGCCAATTACTGGCATGTAAAGGAGCGTCCCGACTGCTAAGCCAAAGAGGATGCACAGGAAGAGGTTGAGTCCTGCACACACAACATCACAGAGGCACTTGTGAGCCACCATCCTGCTGTGCAGGAATATATGCTGCCATTGCCTTCTTCATGGCAGGGTCAATTTCTTCCCAGGAAGAAATTCCAGAAGAAATTCTTCCCAGACTTGGGCCTCCAGACCCTGAGCCACCCACAGCATCAGGGTGCTGACAAAATCCTGTGGGGAATGGTCTCCAAACTCATCCCAACTCAAGCAGGGGGTAGTCAGAGCATCAGAGAGCCCCTTCCCAGCATCACAGCCTCTGATCCACTGGTGCCTACCCCAGTCTGGCAGTGGGTCCCACCCACTCATGGGAAAACATCTGGATGTTTTCTCCCTTACTGCACATCCCTCTTTTTCCCTGAGGACTCCTCCTGGCCCCCACTCTCTAGGCAGGGGACTGTGGGGACGTACCTGTCCAGATCTTCCCCGTGACATTGGTCTGAGATCCTGCAGAGCCACAGCCTGAAAGGCAGAAACATGAGTGAGAGACTGTCCAGAGGCTGAGAACCTTTGGAGCAGGAGCCTTGACCCCACAGTCCAGGCTGTCCTGCTCCTCCCACCATAACTCCAGCCATACCAGCTGGGGTATATGGCAGGTCCTATTTCAAGGAACCAATGGCCCAGCAGCTCCATGATCGGATCTGCCAAAAGGTGCCTTGCTGGGTCAGCTCCTCCAGTTCTTGGGATACTTTCAGGGGAAACAACGTATGGAAGAACCAGAGAAGCACTGGATATAGCATCCTTCTCTGCCCACTCATCTCCCCCATGAACACAGACCCACTGCCACTTACTGAGTACTGCTGCTTGTGTGCTGTTTCCAGTGTCTGTCGAGTTTGGTCTTGTGATGAAGACCTTACACACACAGATTCCTGCGTGGGCTGTACACGTGTTTGAGCCAGTGAAATTCATACAGCTTTCTCCCAGAACCACAGTATTGGTTTGATTCTTCACCTTCAGACATTCAGGTTTGTACCATTTCACCTGCACCGTGAGATTCTCCAAATAAATCTCAAACTGCACGGGGGTGACTGGCTTTACCAGGTGACTGACTGTTCCTGGAGGAAACAAAACCAGAAGTGATAGCAGAAATATATATGATCTTGCAGGGTCGTGTCCCACGTGTCACTCATGAAAGACATGGTGAAGTGACTGTCCTTTCCTTCAGCAGTTGATGATCTTTTCCAAATCTGGCTGCTAACCATTCCTCAGCACTCAGCACTGAAATGCTGCATGTTGACTAGTGCCACTGTACACTGTGCAATGCACAAACTTTTCTGTGTCTCAGGAAGGACTGAAAATGTGAGGATCAGGGGGCAGGCACCTCCTCCTCCTGTGACACAGGCACCCAAGCAGGAAGTCGGTCAGGCTCCACTATTTCATGGAGCATGAGGTGGGACTGGGGAATTGGCAGTGGAGAATGGTCAGCCCTAGAGAAGCAAGGACAATATAGTAGACAGATCTCTGCAGCCGCTGTGGCTTCATCCCACCCCCTAATGCTCACTCTGGAGTACTTCAGAATCACTGCTGTATCTCTGAGCTGAAGTCACTTCACATGTGCTCAGCTGAGTCCTCCCTCCCTCACGTCTCTCCAGTCCTTTCTTTCCACTCCAAGGGGTATTAGTGGACTTCTGTCCACTCCTTACCACCCTCGCTCAGTTCAGAACATCTGTTCTTGGATGTGTTGTGTTCTCCATCCTGCATATACACGTTCCTGCATGTGCTTTGTCCGCACTGGCAAAGATGAGCTGGGCCAGATCATTTTTCTTCTCCACACCACCTTCATTCTGCTGTTTTCCATTGTTTCAGGTGGCATTAAACCACTTCACCTCCCTGGCAGGGCTGCTCAAGACTGCCTGGGGCAGACACTGCAAGATGAGATCTAACCCTACCAACACATCAACTGTGGCTGAAATCTGATGAGCAAGTCCTGCTGGAAAAAAAATCCTATAGAGAGTTGGTTTTGTGTTAAGGAATATCCACATCTGCCATGTGAAGCTGAGCCCCTCTGCAATAATTAGGCTTATAAGCGTTTCTGTTTCCGTCCCCCTGACTGTTTTCTTTCCCTGCTGCTGAAGGCGAAGCTGGTTTGAAGCCCGCGGAGCTCATAGCCTGTGCAGGCACAGTTGCAAAGGGGACTCCTCTGCAAGGCACACGGCAAGGTGCTGGCACAGAAGACAGGCTAAATGATGCAAGAGGAAAAAGCAGCAGCAGCAGGCACTTCCCACACCTTTTGCAGGCATAAGCAAAGAGGGAAGAGTTCAGAGCAGAAGCAAGGGTGCTGGGTGACTCACCAACTGGCAGCCAGGTAAGGAGCAGCAGGGGCAGAAAGGTGTTGGTTAGCCAGAGCTCCATGCTTCCCAACAGCCTACTGGTGACCATGCTGGGTGCCTGGTGGGAACAGCCGGGAGCCTCCGTCCCTCCCTGCAGCGTGGGGGTCACTGCTCAGCCAAGGGGAGCTGAAGCCTTGCCGGGACCTCACCCCTTTGTCACTGGGCTAGGCAGTTCCCTCTGTGCTCAAAGGCTTCCTCTCTCTTCCCCTTCTCTTGCCTCAGCCCAATTCTTATCTCCTCTCTTCTCTGATTCCTCCTCCGGTTTCATCCTGACCACACACTCTTGGCCCTGAGACCCAAGTATTGCATCCAGGAGCTGCTGATGGCCATTCCCACTACTCCAGGGTCCAGCCCAGCAGCTCCCTGCCACCTCCCCAGTTTCCTACAGCACCACCTCCCCACACCACCCCAGTCTGTTTTGTTTTACACCAGGAAATGGACCTCCTGGAGGAAGAAGCACTGCTGTCATGGCAGGGGTGGGGTGATGTCCCCACCCATCTGGTGATCGGGTGTGTTCACTGAGCTCAGGTGGGGACCCACACACTCTAGCAGCCCCCAGGGATCTGTGGTTTGACATGGGGATGGTCTTGATCAGTGTTCTGGTTGTGGGATGTGCATGGTCCTGCAGAGCCCTGCCCCTGCTCTGGCCATGAGTACCCAGATCCCAGCTCCAGCCCAGCCCCTGTATTCCCCTGCCACCTCAGGCATGAGGGACACTAGGACAGGAACATCCACCAGGCCAGACACAGCTTGTGTCAGCCCTGCCACAAAAGGGACATGGGCAGCAGTCAGCAGGTGCAGGCCCCTCTGCCTACCCTGCAGGTGCAAGCTCTGCTGCTCCTCACTGCCTGCCACCGCTCTTTGTGTACAGAGCAAAACCTCCTCCCATCTGCCATTTCCTCCCCTTTAGCTTCTATCAGCACCCACAGTAACCACCCTCCACACTGTGCTGGGCACACACAGCCCAGCCACACGTGCCTCCAGAAGAAAGGGTGTTCACTGGAGCTCTTCGCCACCAGCCAGTGTAACCTCCTGGCTGAAGCTGAGGTCTCATCTGCAAACCAACCCACATGAGGAAACAGCAACATCAGCAAGATATTTGCTGATAAGAGGGTACAAGATCCATAAGAATGGTAAGTGAGAGGTTCTGTGTCCGTCTTGCTCTCCCCTCTGGACCTCTTAATTTCTTCCCATGTTCACTTCCTCTCTGCATTCAAGTAGTCTCCACTCATCTCACAACTGCATAATGATGTGCACTTGTTTGCTTCCTTCCATTTAATTTCTCTTCTGGTTCTCACGCTTCCTGGCACTGATGAAGCAAAGACCTTCTCCAGCAGGAAGTGCCTGCCCAGTCTTCCCAGCTGTGGTGATGGTGGAACTAAAGGTTAATGTCTTGCCTTCTGCTGACTCCACAGAGTTCCTCTCCTATCACAGCCCCTTCCAGCTCCACAGCAACATTCCATGGTGCTCTCTGCCAAAGAGAAAGGAGAGCAGGAAATGACAGTGCTGCTGTGAATAGCAAACAGGGTGCCCCGTCAGCAGCAGCTACACCAGACAGAATGTCCACAGCAACAAGGAGGTTGCAATGCTCCTCAGGAGCTCCCCACTCCCTTGAAGCGAACGAGGGAAATAGAGAACGTGCCACCACGATCTTCCTCTCCCAGCTGCTGGGAGCCGGCCAGGAGCCTCCCGTGCGATGCCGGGGAGGATGAGGAGCGATGTGAGAACTGTCGGCCTGTGGTAGCTCTACAGAGGCTCTTCCCTGGGTGGCGTGGTGCTCTGCCCTCCGCAGGGTCGCCAAAAGCCATCTTGCCCTGGCCTGAACCTCACAGTAATGTGGGGCTGACGGGATTCGGGTGCACATTGATCTGAGGCCGCAAAGCCCTCACGGAGCTAGGCATGGAAGGGTACGGTGACACCGATCAGAACGTGGCTTGCAGAGACGGGAGGTGTCCCGAGCTCCCTGAGGCAGAGCATCGTCAGGAGGCGGCCGCCCCGAGACCCCGCTGCGGGCACAGCCTTAGAGCCCCGAGCCCCTCACCGATCCCTCAGCGCAGGGATGACGCAGCCCCGCGCTGATCTCTCATTGGCTGCTGTCTCTGCCCGTTACGTTAAGTCCCCCCCCTCCGCCCATTTCCTGCCGTAGGATTGGACGTCCCTCACGCGGCGCGTGAAGCCCCCCCAGGCGCCGCCATGTTTGGGGCCGTTGCCCGGCGGAGGGGCGGTGCGGCGCGGGGCTGTTGCGCATGCGCGGGCCGGGCAGGGGCACCGCCCCGGGAGCGCGCGGCCGCCTCGGGAGCGCGCCCGGCCCGAGGATGCGCCAGGCGGGACAACCCCGGCGGCCCGGCCGGGCACAGGTGAGGGCGGCTCGGACCTCCCGAGTCCCCCGGGCTCCTCCGCTGTCCCGGGGCCGCTGGGCGGCGATGGGGGCGCGGCCCTACCAGAGGGCGCGGGGCTGGGAGCGGCTGGGAAGGGGCCGGGGGTACCAGCTCCGTGTGGGCCGGTGGGGTGAGGTGAGGCCTGTCCCGCCCAGACTCCTGAAAGGGGGAGGTCAGGTGAGGTGAGGCGAGGTGACCCCTGCCCTGTTTCAGAGGTGAGGTAGGGTCAGATGAGCTCTGTCCCGTCCAGCCCTCTGAGGAGCCCGCACTCGACGAGCAGCTGCCCAAGCCCCGCGCTCCCGGGCAGCACAGAGCATCGTGGGCCATGCCAGAGGTATCCCTGGGGCAGCCATGGCCATGCCATGAGCTTTGCATGAAAGCCGGTTTGGTTTCCAGGATTTTCCAGCCGCTCCTGTCTCCGGCATGGTCCCCATTGCCACCTTCGACCCCGGGCGGCACCTGTGGGAAGTGTTGTGCCTGGAAAGGGCTCTTTGCTTCTGTACATCCAGACCAGGAAGGACAGAGCGCTTTGCTGGGCTTGTCTCGAGGTGTGGTGGGAGTTCCTTGAAGCTGTGGACTCGTGGGTTATCACACAACCTGCTGGCACTGAATCAAAAGCACTTTTAGTAAAGAAAGCACATCAGTTTTGACATCAACACGTGAATTATTTCATACAAAGCCTCAAGTATATTCATGTTAGAGGGCAGAAGTGCTTGCTGGTGTGCTCCTCCACCACGTGCCCCATCTTTCTTGGAACCCAAATGGAACATTTTAGATTGAGTTGGAGACGTGAAAAGCTTTCACTTTATGCAGAGCCAGTGCTACCCTGGCCAGCACCTTTCTGGACATGGGCTGTTACTTTTTCACTGCCTTTGGCCATCTGTAATGGTCCATAACAGTTTCTGGGCCCTGTGATGCTTAACTGTACTATTTGGCTTTTGAGACTTATGCCCTTGGAGCTCCTGGACTGCTTCAACATGGAACTGAATGGGAACCTGTAGGAACCATCAGGTTTTTCATTGCATTGGGTCACAAAACTTCTCGTTACTATCTGTACCAAAAGAGTCAAAAAGCTCCTTTCAGTGACTGGGATGGGGCTTCAAACTCACTGTGAAATTCAACAAAAATGGAGGTGTTTAGTGGTCACCAAAAAAAGGAATGGCAGAGCTCTTTAGTGGTTCTGTTGGAAAATTTTAGTCAGAATGATGTTGCGAGATTAATTATTTCATCTCTGCTAAAAAGAGATTGATTTTTATCTCCTGACATGCAAGATATCTATTGCAGTCTGGTTTCAGTTGCCCATAAAAGCTCTGCCTTTTGGGTGTTCTGGGGGAGGGTTCTCATTAAAGAGTTCATTCCAGTGTTTGACTACTGGAGAGGCTGATGCACTAGGACTTTATTTGACTTTTAAAAGGCTTTTCATGATTTTTGTAACTAATTTTCTGAGGCTTGTTTGAAGGTTTGAGGCTTGCTGGGTTCTAAAGTAAATATGTAGAAATTGAAGCTAATTCTAAGCTGGTGCTGGTAGCAGTTTCAGGCATTTCTTTCTCAGAGCTGTTTTCATGCTCTGCCGAATCCAGTTTTCTCTAGTTTTCAGTTCAGTGCTAGATGAGACTTCTGTGCAGTTAGTGAGCCTCAGTGGATAGACAAGAGTGTCTCTTCTCTCTCCCTGTAAATGACAAATGTCTGCATTGTCTCATGGCAAGGGCACTTCACAACTTACAAAAGTCTGCTGCAAGGAACCACCTCCTTCAGATTGTTTTGATCCTGCCTTCTCTGAGCTACATTTGATGTGCTCTTGTATGGTGAAGGACAGTGAAAATTTTGGTTTTCTCCATCCTAAGCCACTGTTGACTTTATTACCTGTGATGTCTCCTCCAAAGTGAGGAATCTTTCCTTGCTTAGGTCTTCCTTCTCAGAAGATTTTGATGCTTTTGATCACCTCTGCAGCACTTCCAGTTCTGCTCCCCACCCTGCTTAGAGGAGAAGTACCAGCCTGCACACAGAGCTCCAGATGATGGTTGCTCTGGGGACTTCTGTGGTGGCACAGTGCTGTTCTTTTGGGATCTCTTCGTTCTTCCTAAACTGTTAATTACAGCTGCCTCTCCTCAGCAGTGCCTTGTTCAGACAAAGAGGGTTTAGGCTGTTTCCTCGGGGCCTGGGCTGGAATCCCTCATCTGGCAGCACTGGAGTGTGTCTGCAGTGTGTGTGTGGAGGGTCGAGTACTCACATCTGCCCCTTTTTAAAAGCTCCCATTACAGGTCTTTCAGCATCTGCTCCAGTTCTGCTTGTGCCTCATGTGCTCTGTGACTTGCCCTGTGTAATGATTGTCTTTTCGGTGCCCTTCAGCATCCTCATCCGTCCTTCTGTGCCTGCCCTGCCAAACCAGGACTTCCCAGTTGGTGAAAGTCTGGTGGGGGAAGAGAAAGGCTGCAGGTGGCTCTCAGGGGAGGGAAGAGAAGTGTGTCTTCTGCTCAGGGCCACTCTGCAGAGCCTGGTGGCTGCAATGTTTGGGGGTCTTCTGCCCTCAGGGGCCCTTTGAGCAATGTCTCCATACCCAGAGAGCTGGGGCTGCCTTGCTGGAAGTCATTGCTGAGGCTGGGTTGGCCACTCCTTGATTTGTGGTGGTACTAGTGGTGAGCTGGTGACCTGAAGTTTTTGTAGCATCAGGAGCTGGTGCATGGTAGTTAATCACTAGATTTTGTAGATTTGTGCCAATAGCTCCTAGTGATACCAATGTAGAAGCATGCTATGTTTTGGGATAAGTGAGTTTAAAATTAATTCCACCTGACTGAGATTTTTTTTAAGATGCAGTTGGATGGAAAACAGGAGAGAGTAACACTAAAAATGAGCGATTGTTATAGAAATCAGCTTATCTGAGTAGCAGGAGTCTCCTGTTGCACATGCTGTGGTGGGCATTCTCAGAGCATTTTCAATGAATTCAAGCTTTTCTAAACTGTTGTGGTGTTGTGTAATTTGGACATTGTTGAGCACATCTGCGTGATCTGGTGCAAGCAGGCACACGCTCACCTGGTCTCTGTTCCACCTCACTTTGTGTCCCTTCAAACAAAGATGATTCTCTTTCTGCTGTAAGAATTTTCAATTCTTCAGATCATAAACTGCCAAACAGATTTGTGGGGACTTCAAGGGTTATGCTTGCTGTCCATCCAGTTGCAAGATTTTATTTTTGTTTGTGTGATTTATATAAAGCAAGCCTGGGTACACACCATCCTCCTTACCAGTATCCCAGGATCCCACCCTTTTATGTAGACTAGTAAATATTTTCAAGATCCTTTTGATCTTTGTCACTGCTAAATGTTGGATAAAAAGGAGTTTATGCCAATGAACTTGGTTCATCCTTGTAAAGAATGACAGTGACAGTATCGCTGCAAATGCTGTGTCGCACAGAATAAGGAAAAACATACTGAATAGTTCAAGTAAATAATTCATAAGCTGTTTTATAGCATCTGTAAACATTTGTGCATTTTGGAAGATAGATATTCTCAAGCACTTCTGTTTTCTAGTTTAGTGTCTGTGCTACAAAAATACCTGGGAATTCAGTCAGGGCTCAGTTTTATAACATGCGCTGGGCAGCATAAGCACCCCCAGACTAACAAGATGCTGACTGCAAACAAAGTACTTGCACTGGCAATAGTTTTACTTCTGTGCTTGTACTGCTCAGTGCTGTGTCGGGATTTGCTTTCATGTGTTGTAACTTAATGTGAGTATCTTGGGATGGGGAGATGAGGAACACTCTGTTTCTGAAACAGGCCATGATTGTTACTGCTCATAGATGTCTTTTCCAAAGGTGTTGATCTGGTGCTGGTACCAGTTCTCTTTTTAAATACAATCTTTGCTTTTTCACTGTAAGCTTCTAATGAAAACTGAACTTGTTTTTCTCTCTAAAAGATTAATTCAAAAAGGATCAAGTGGCTGTAGTAGATGACAATTCAGAAAGGCACAGAACAAAAGCTGGATCATAGGTTTCTGTGGTGTCAGAGATTGAGGAGACTTCTGATGTCTCTCCTTGAAGTTGGTGCTAAAGCAAATGCCAACGGCAGTTTGGCCAGTTGTGGGCAGCAGCTGTGCTAAGGCAGACTGGCAGGTAGGGATCAAAGGAATTGATTTACCAGGAAATACTTGGAAGAACAAAAGGAGTGCACCTTTGTGTGTAGGGAATACAATAATTCTATGCAAACCCTGCATTCCTGGAGATTAAGTGGCATAGGCAGAAGGAGATATTTTTAACTGTCCTGAGTTAAGTAAAGCTTTTAACTACCCACAGTGGACACAGAGGAGCGCCCTTCTCCTTTTGGAAAGCAGCTTTCTGTGTATTTAAACACTGGCATTCTGTCTCCTTGTAGCCTTCTCCTCCCCAGGCAAAAACAGCACACTGAATCCAGGGTTTCCCCACAGGACATACTTTCTAAATGTTCTCTGGACGGACTTATCTATTTGCCATAAAATTGTTAAGATCCAAGTAGTTGTTTTCAGTTTGTGTATTTAATTTGGAAGAAAGATTTATGTGCCCCAAAGCATGTCTGTTACTTCCAGCTATTTCAATTGGTCTAATAAAAGATATTACCTCATCTCACAAACCTTTATCTCATTTAGGGACTTACATCATCACAAATAGAGCAGCACTGCTTTTACTGCTGGTGTGACACTGTGTCCTGTCCTCTTGGTGCTTCCTGTCTCTCCCAGTTTTTGCCTCTGTGTGTCTGGTTTCTTCTGCATTCTTGTGTCTTCTGTCCCCATGTGCTGAGTTTTGAAGCTGAGGAGATGACTTTGTTAAGCTGCTTTCTTACCATGCTCTTGCAATTGGTTTGTTAGACTTGTCCCTTAATATGGTATTTCTACAGATGGCAGCTTTTGTGGGTTTTGGTTTTTGTCATTAGGATGTTTGGGAATGTTGAAAGCCATGAGAAGGACTGAAGGTGGCATTCAGGATAGATGTGTTCGATACCACAATGTGCCTTTTGTTGATAATGACTTATAACTTTTCACATTTTAGGAAGTGTGGATGGAACACCAAGCTGAGGAGCTGAACATTTTATTGAAGGCCTGTGTGTAGACCCTTATGCTTGAATGAATGAAGAATGAAAATGCTCCCTGGAGTGGGTGTGTTTGGAACTGGTAGTGCTGCCCGGGTCCTGGTACCCTTGCTGAGGGCAGAAGGCTTTTCCATTGAGGCTCTCTGGGGGAAGACTGAAGAGGAAGCCAAACAGCTGGCAGAGGAAATGAACATCTCCTTCTACACCAGTCGGACTGACGATGTCTTGCTGCATCAGGATGTAGATTTGGTTTGCATCAACATCCCTCCACCACTAACTCGGCAAATCGCTGTGAAGGCTCTAGGTACCTTTTTATCCTTGCAGTTGGACCAAAAATCTGTAGCTCGTTGGCAGGTTGAAATTTGAAGCACCAAAGAGCAAATGCAGTGCTAAAAGTTTTGTGTGGCATTGGTAGTGGCATTTTTGAGAAAGGTTACCTGGGGTTTTTTTTGTAAAAATACTGTTTATAATTGGTTGTAGTTCCGCAGGAACCAATTGGGCTAAAATATCTCGTTCTGTTCAGACTGAACTTATGGTAGGCAGTTTATAATAAAAATCATCTGTATCAGAGATAATAATGAGAGGGTAAAATGGAAATTAAAAATACCCAAAGTAACCAAAAAAACCCACCTTAACCCCAAACAAAACAACTTGAATTGTTTAATTAATTTCAAATTTTCTGTACTAGGAAACAGATTTGCCTGGAAGGGGAGGGTTGTTTAGCTCTGATTTCTGTTTTCCCCACAAGTAAAATCAAACTTGGAACTTGAAAGCCTTTGAAAAAATATTTGTATGCACTCAGTAGAATCTTGTGAATTAGGATCTAAGAGATGCTGTTTTTGCAGTGACCCTGGCCATTACCTGGACCACTCTTTGGACATCCATGGCCATAGCAGGCTGATGTGATCCCAGGTGGAGGAATCCTTCTACGTGACGCAGGAGGGCAGATGTTTGGGACAGCAGGAGGAATCCAGATAGATGAGAAAGAAGGGATGACACCCCAAACTGGTTGGGCAGGGAGATGGGAGCCAACTGCCCGGGCATTCTGACATTTCTTAATTCCCCAGTGTGACTTTGTAGTGTTAATGTCCTCTCCTGTAGTGCAGCGTGGGTGTCAGTTTGCGTGTAATTCTGTAAATAACAAGGGGGATATTTTTACTGTGTTTACAGGAGATACACAAGTTAATTTTAGGACAGGTAATCTCAGACCATGTGAGCCAGGGTGGTTTGTTGTGCCTCTTTGCTCTACAGTAATTTCTTTTGGAAGTAAACAAGTCCCTGCACAAACATTTGCAATGCCACTTAGATATGCAGAGACAAATTTCAGGCTTTTTTTTACTTTTCTTTTTTAGGTTGTTAGATTTGTTTGTTTACCTCATTGGAGTACTGTCCTTTGAATTTTAAGGTATTCTGATGTTCAAATATTTGAACTCTAAGTTAGAATTTATCTCTTCAAATATGCTAAAAGCTCTTTAGAGCACTTTTTAGGTAATATGCATTTCACTAGGTCTTGTGGCTCTTGATGATCAAGTGGGCTAAAAAAGAGAGAATTTAACATTTTCTGGTGAATTATTAACTAAAAGCAATTGGGATTTCTTCATTGTAGGCTGGGAACCCATAAGATGGCATTGTCCAGAGGAGGAAAGAGGGTAAAGCTGGTGCAGAAGTACAGAGGTTATATGTATGCTTGAATGCAAGTTTGGCAAGTGGAAGGCTGAAAAAGCCAGGGAAATGGATGGACATAGCAGGAAAAAGTAACAATCACTTCCTCTGTCCTGAGATGTTCTGATCTGCAAACTGATGCAGACATCTCAGACTCAGTGTGATGCTGACCTTGCCTTTCAGATTTCCAGATTCATTGCAGTAGTATTTGTAAGTCTGCTGCCCAGTATGTTGTGACTTATTTAAAGCTGTTGTTGGGTGGTTTCCTATGCCTGAATGTTCAGAAGGAACACATAACCAGGGTAGGGCCAAAGATGGCAACAACATTTTCTTTGGAAATTGAGATTGATACAGGGTAATCAGAGATTTATTGACTGTGAATTGTTTATAACAGATTGGAGTTTACTCACCAATAAACTGGGCTTTAGGAAATGCCAGATGTGGTGCAGTAATAATGGTCTTGTGTGTTGTGTTTTGTTGGGCTTGGTTTATTTGTTTTAAAGTGCTGACACTTTTATTACTTATTTTTTTACATTTTGCTACTTTTTTTTTTTAAATTGTGCTTTCATTTTTGTTCCTGGCAAAGAGGAGAAAGAGACACAGTTTTTCTAGGTAGTGCAGTTTCTTTGCCTAAGTTTCTTACTGACAGACATCCACGAACAAGCCTGGGGACAA
The DNA here is from genome assembly GCA_013399225.1 of Rhipidura dahli. NCBI lineage: Eukaryota > Metazoa > Chordata > Aves > Passeriformes > Rhipiduridae > Rhipidura > Rhipidura dahli. Next base: position 321,286 of record VXAC01008757.1, on the reverse strand, counting down.
AGCAATGACACTGGTTTGAGTTCATGAACCAGACAGAACAGATCAAAGCCCCGAGGATAATTCACATTAAAATCAGTGTAATCTTATGGTTTATCTCCACAACAGGCAAAGCAAGAAGCTCTCCTTAAATTTGTGCTTCTTTTGATCTCAGAGGAACTAAATAAATTTCACCAAATGTCTGTGTTGTGGTTCATGTCCCACAGTTAAATGCACCCATCCATGCTGTCTCCTGGCTGGTGAGGGCCTCAGCTGAAAATTTTGCAGCTGGTGGTTTAGGAAAACAATATGGTACAAAGTTCAGGTTATTCATTACCAAAACAATAGTAACAATCCCAGGGATGTAAGTTGCACTGCCTTGGAAAACAAAAGGCATGGCCATTACGTTTGTAAGGGACCTTGTAGCCATCTCTGACTCGGCCCTTGTCCTTGCTTCATGGCCATCTCTGTGAGCTTGGGAACAGCTGGAGGGATGTGCCACTGATGGCAACAGCAGGATTATCCTAGAGCTGTTACATTGTTCCCAGGTCTCCATTCTGGCACTCCAGCGGTGCACGGTGGGCTGTGCTGAGCTGTCAGTGTGCTGCACTGGCTGCCACCTCAAAAAAAGGCAGCAGCCAGTTTTGGCTCCTCAAGGGGCTCAGCCTGGACTGCCACAACAGGCACAGCACTGAGCAAGGGTGAGACTGGGCAGCAGAACAAGGACAGCTCGGTGTGAGAAGCCGCCTGGCGTGACACAGCCGTCCCCAGGCTTGGCCCTCTGATCTCAGTCCCCACTGCAGGGACCCAGGGCTGTGCAGGCAGGGGAGCAGCACCAGCAGAGCCCTGGCTGCAGAGCTGTACCCTGGGTGTACATGGAGCGAGAGTCACTTAGGTTTTCCGCAAGCTTTGAGGCTGCAGATCTGCTCGGCATGCTGTGAGCATCCCTTTGCTTTTTCTGGTAGTGTTTTTACTGTAACCTGGCCTGGACACAAGTGCCATTTAAACAAGGCAGATAAACTGGGTCTGAAGCAGCTCCAGATGCTTGTCCAGGTGCTTCAGCTTGCCCTGCAAAATATTGAACTGAGTGCTGTGCCTCACCTTGGCAGCAGGACTGGGGACAGGGGAGTTGGAAATGGTCCCTGAAATGGGGGGTTACCAATGGACAGCCAGGGTATCTACTGGGAGTTTGACCTTACCCTTTGTTCATTAAGGCTGCGGTAGACTCGTATCGATTTAGGGGATTTCTCACTTGTAGTCTTCTCATTTTCTGACCGGATTTCGCTTGTGTCTGTTAGTAGAGATTCTGTGTCCTGTAGCTGTCCTCTGGCTGAGCTGGGCACGGCGATGTGTCACGGGAGCTCGCTGGCCCCTGGCCCGCTCGGAGGGTTCCTGAAGGGCTGGCTGGATGCAGCCGGGAGGGGGAGCACGGAGAGCGGGAGCCGCAGTGGGGGATCTGCCTTCCCCTCGCGTGCCAGAGACCGATTGAGGAGCCTGTGCTGATACCTTCTCAACGGGAGTCACTTAAAAGCTGTTCTGAGCAGGGAGCACACTCTGCTTCTGGCTAAAGAGGAGCTCTCAGAGAGGTGCCTACCACCGTGTGCAGTGATTCCTGCAGTTCTTGGGCAGAAACTGTGGTGTGCCATGGCTGACCTTCAGGTCTGACATCACCAGTTAGTGTCTGTAACAACCATGTTAGGAATAACATGGTTATTACACCGAAAACTGTTTAGATAAGTATTTGATCAGAACAGATGTAAAATAGAAAGCAAACAGGAAAAGTAAAGCCTTGCCATGAGAAGAGGAATACCAGAAAAGTTCCAAATGTAAGAATTGGTTAGAACTTGTATTGTTCTTTTGTATTATTTTATTTCTGTTTTAAAGTAGGGGGAAAAGAAGGGTTATTGACTGCCCCCATTGATTTGGGCTGAGCACCATATAAAGTGCATCAGTTGCAATAAGAGTGCAGTGGGTCAGCTTGGGGGTGCAGCTCCTGTCACAAAGTAACTCAGTCACTTTTTGTCTGATTGTACAAACAGGCTGTATGCGCAGATCAAAATGATTTGCTGTCTAATTAGAAATGGTTGTTTTAAAACAGTGCACTTACCAAAATATTATTTCAAATTCTTGTGTTCTGTGCACAGAATCTTTATGTCTTTTATGTCTATACATTGTTATATATAAGTAACTTGTATGTCCCATTTCTATTAATTAATTTAAAATAATAAATTTATAGTGATGGTGAAATACAAAATGAAAATCAAATCTCCACTTCCCTCACCACTTCCCTGCAGGGTACATGACTTTTTTTTTTTTTTTCTCCTCTGGCTATGCAGGTGTTTGAATAATTTTATAACTATAGCACTCATATTGTGTCTTGTTTTGATGCCACGTGATGCCATTTGTACATTTATCTTTAATGATGTAAAAATCCTCTCTTTATCTGGAGCCTCCCTCTGTGAGAGTTTGTCAGCTCTGCAACTGGAGCATCTTGGAAACAGCACTGAGTCTTGCTGCACTTGGCATTCCTGTTTTAATTCCCAGACATTTACCGTAGAAATTGCAGCACAAAAGCCCAGCTCTTAAAAACACCACTTCTTGAGAACCTTTGGGGCATCTGAGTATGTTTTGCTCATGTGTGCTAAATGCTGTATTTCTTTCATTTGTGCTGCAGGAATAGGGAAGAACGTGCTGTGTGAGAAAGCCGCTACCTCTGTGGATGCCTTCAGGATGGTCACAGCTGCCAGGTATTACCCCAAGCTGATGAGCATCGTTGGCAACGTTCTCCGTTTCCTGCCCGCCTTTGTGAAGATGAAGCAGTTGATAGAGGAGCACTACGTGGGCAACGTCATCATCTGCGACGTGCGAGTCTACGGGGGGAGCCTGCTCAGCCACAAGTACAACTGGATCTGTGACGAGCTCATGGGAGGGGGTGGGCTGCACACCATGGGCACCTACATCATCGACCTCCTGACTCACCTCACCAGCAGGAGAGCAGAGAAGGTCCACGGTTTGCTCAAGACTTTTGTGAAGCAGAACACGGCCATCAGCGGGATCCGCCACGTCACCAGCGATGACTTCTGCGTTTTCCAGATGCTCATGGGCGACGGTGTCTGTTGCACTGTGACTCTCAACTTCAACATGCCCGGATCGTTCATCCATGAGGTCATGATTGTGGGGTCTGCTGGTCGCCTCATCGCTCGTGGGACAGACTTGTACGGGCAGAAGAACACTGCGCTCCAGGAAGAACTACTGTTTACAGACTCTCTGCCTGTCAACAAGGGCCTTTTGGATAAGGGCTTTAAAGACATCCCGCTGCTTTACCTGAAGGGAATGGTGTACATGGTGCAAGCCCTGCGGCAGTCTTTCCAAGACCAGGAAGACCGTCGGACGTGGGATCATAAACCAGTGTCTATGGCAGCCTCCTTTGAGGATGGTCTGTACATGCAGAGTGTGGTAGAGGCCATCAAGAAATCGAGTAGGTCAGGTGAGTGGGAGACTGTGGACGTGATGACTGAGGAACCAGATGCCAACCAAAACCTCTGTGAGGCACTTCAAAGAAATAACTTATGAACATTCCTACCTTGGAAAATAGGACAATTAACACTTCTGGCTGTAATGTAAAAAACTCATGTTTTTAAGATATGTAGATTCTTATTTAATAGCCTGAGTTTCTTGGTTTTTTTAAACATGTAAAATATGTTCTGATAGGAACAGTTCTGTTTTAAATTGTTTAAAGAGTTTTAAATGTTTCTGTTTTTTGCAAACATTTAATTTTTGTCTTGGAGACTGGTAGGAAAACTTGAATTGCCCTTTGCACTTGCAGTAGCTGAAGTGAATTGTGGGATCTCTGCCATTGCGTGGCTTGGAGATGGGACACAACCCCATTGCACAGGTTGCTAATTTAACCATGAGAGCATGTAGAGCAAGATCAGGGAGTATCTGTTGTTCAGATGCCTTTTTCTTCTCTCTTGGAGACTGATTTACATTTTAATCCTCAGTTTGTAAAATTTTATGAGAGTCTAGTGATGTAACAGGTCTCTAAACTCCTATAGGTCAAAAAGTAGAAGGAGTGGATTAAAGTTAGTAACATAAGGATCAGCCTTTTGGCTTCCTGTAAATGTCTTTCAAATTCATTAAAACTGGTGTTTTATTTAAATGATACTATAATTCTCTGTTGTTGGTATCTTGGCAGGAAAATCTTCAGGAAGTCTGTGAAGCATTGAGCTATTCTTCCATATCTGTAGACATTATTCCTTCTACTCAAGAGGCTGCCTGCATCCAGCAGCTGTTTTTCCATAAGCTCTGTGCCTGTCAGTTGTGTTTACTGCCTGGCAGCACCGGTGCCGTGCCTGTGGGGCCACATTCTCATTTCTGTGACTGTTAATAAATAAATGCCTCCCAGGGTCACAGAACTGCCACAGTGTCGTGGCTAACAAAGTTGTACAGCATTAGCCTTTCAGGGACCTGAAAGTGGAAGGAAGGAGGTATTTCCTACCTCTTGCAGCTCTCTTAACATGTTGGCTGGGTAACTGTCACACTACACACATCCTGATGGTTGAGAGAACAGGGACTGAACTTCCATGGGTAAATGTGCTCCTGATCTCAAACACTGGCTATTAACCCTCTGGCCCAGCCCATCCTCACGCTCTCCTGCAGCTGGTATCCAGTGGAGAGATTTGTTGGCAGATTATGGGGTGGAAGTTCATTCCTTTTGAGAAACGTTTCTCTCTGAGGCAGGTATGTGGAAAGGATAATCTAATTTTACTACGTTTGTTTTGTGTACTTGAAAGCTTTTTTTAAATGTATTTCCCACTGAATTGTAACCCTGTGTATTTATGTATATTAACATGCACGCTGCTGTTTCATAAGCTGGACCTTCCTGAAAAGTATCATGTTTTTTACAGAAATAAAAAGTTGTGTTTGATGAGGGAATTCTCTAGGCAGCTCTGTGCTTGTGTTTGATTTGGTCAAGTTAAAACCATCCTAATAGAAGTGAACAGGAGACTCAAAGCTGGGACTCAGTCAGTATCTGGTGAGCCCTTCCCTGCCAGCAGACACCAAGTAAGAAGCAAAATCCCTGCAGTACTGATGGGACCAGTTTCCTTGTTTGGTGTGTGAATTAGGTATTTACCTTTGGATATTTACTTTCCACACTGTCAGAAACAAGTCTACTGCTGTGCTGTTTTAAAGGGTGGGAGCATGTCTGCTTTTGTGCTCTGTGCAATCTCATCTCTACTGTGAGCTGTGTGAAGGAATTGAAGGTAAAAGTTCTTCACCCAGAAGGTGGTTGGGCACTGGAATGGGCCCTCCGGGGAAGTGGTCGTGGCCCCAAGCTTGACAGAGTTCAAGAAGAATTTGGACAATGCTCTGAGAGGCACAGGGTGGGATTCTTGGGTTTGTCCTGTGCAGGGCCAGGAGTTGTACTCGATCCTGCCATAGGTGCAACCATCTAATGTATGTGGAGTCTGTTTGCTATGTTAAATGGATGAGATTATGTGTCCTGATCTCACCTGGAAGTCACCACCTTCATTTAGATAGGAGAGCTCTGACTGTTTTCATGCCAATTTGTGGTCTGTTTTGAAGCTGTTCTTCTACAGCTGAGAACCTTCCTTTGTGTCTTTGTCACTTAAGTTTGTATTGGGCAGAAAAAAATCAAAGGTGCGGGTCCTTCTCTAGGAGAAGGAAGCACAAAACATCTCCAGGTGATCCCAGTGAAGCAAGGGGGGTGCCGAGACTCCTGGGTGAGAAAGAGACATACCCGCAGATTTGTGCGGAGATGTGAAAGGGTCCTCTCGTGGGCTGGCTACAGCCCGAAGCTGCCCTGCACAGGCAGAGCGGAATGGTGACCACAGGAGCGCTCCTTGGGACGAGGCAGACCCGAGCCTGGATCCTCCCGTGCAATCCCCGTGTGTTTAACGCAGATGTTGTGCATTAGGAGCCGGCGGGCTGCGGCTGCCCGGGCACAGCCGGCGGTGCCGGGGAGCAGCGCCGGGGCCCCTCCGGCCGGGCCCGCCNGGCTGGGGATGGCGGGGAGCCGGGCCGGGAAGCGCCGGGCCCGAGGCAGGGGGAGGCTGCGGGCCCCGGCACCCCGGGACTGCGCTGCTGGCAGCGCCTCCCGAACCCCTCTCCCTGGGCGAAGGGAGCCAGGAATGTCCCGCAGGGGTGTCCCGTCCCGTCCCGCGGTGGTGTCCGTGTCGCTCAGCGCGGGGCCGGGTCCCCGCACGTGTCCCCAGCCCGGCCGGAGGCGTTGGGGGCTGCCACGCAAGCTCCAGCCTCAGCACTGGGCTCGCCCTCGCAGCCGAGAGGAATCCCAGGCGTTGAGGTGGGGCCTCCGTGTCGTCATATGCCCTTGCCCTCCGGAGAGAGGACTGGGCTGCAGCTCTGTAACATCCCATCAGTGTCTGCCCATCTTCCAGTGCCGAGCACGGCCTCGTTCAGCTCCTGCTCCAGCTGCTGCAGGACACGCGTCTGACTCCCCGGGTAGACTGTCCGAGCTGGCTTTATTCCAAAAGGGCTGTAGGTAGACACCGGCTCCCAGAAATGCAAATGCCAGGATGGCACCTGGCTGTACCTATCCCTCTGTTTTCAGGGAGACAAAAGGAGAAATGGGTCTTTGAGACTGCTGGGTGGGGAAGAGCTGGTGAGACCTGGGGAAACCCGCGTGGGGAATAGTATTAAAAAGAGAATATTAATCTCTCCCATAGCAGGCAGCAAGGAGAAAGCTTAGGCAGGGACAAAAGCTACTGGGTAGTTTCACAGCACACTGACCTCTGGTCCTGACTCCCAGTTCTTCAGGAGGAATGGTCACAGATCCAGGTACCCTGCTGCTTCCGTGCAGCCCTCGGGCATGGAAGTTATCCTGATGTGACTTTCCATTTCAGCTACAACTGTTGAGGAAGGAATCAAACATGCAAGACCAGCTGCATGAAGATTAGCCCTTTGATTTGCTGCAGATGACTTGCTCTGCTTATCACAGCTTATCACAACCGTGGGATGTTTTTTCCCATGCTTTTTGCAGAGATTGGCTCATGAAGGCAGGAAGCTGGGCTGGCATCAGCTCTGTGTGTGGTAGCAGCTTCCTGGCCAGGGACCCAGGCACAGTGAAAATGTCATCTGTGAAGAAGAGGGACTGCTTCAAAGTCAGATGCAGTGGGTTCAAGGCTGTGAAAATACACCTGCCTGAGGCTTGTCTGTTCCCATGTTTTGCAGTTACCTTAACTATGATGCCAAAAACAAGCCACAAAAGGAAGCTCTGAAAGGGCTCAGTTTACCAGGGGGATAAGTAGCATTCTAACCACTCGGTCAGCTGCAACAAAGGGCACAGAGTGGAGTTAATGGCCATTAAACTTGCAGACGCTCTGGGAGAGAGAGGGCTGGAACTTGCATCGCTCGACTCCTAGGCCAGCATAAAGCCTGATTCTGGTGGAGAAGGGAGCAGCACGCTGTGCTGGGGCAGTGTTGAAGTTGTTGGGTTACTCCAGCAACTGCTCTGTGCCTCCTGTAGCTGTGCAGGGTGGCTGGGAGCTGTGACTCTTCCCCAGGGAGTCTGCAGGCTGGCAGGGTGGAGGAAGAGAGGAGTTGCACAAGTACATCTGTTTACCTGGGCTTTTTCAGCCTGGTTTGCAGAGTGTGGCTGCATCTGACAGCCTGTGAATGCATAAATGGTGTGTGTCTGGTGGCAGCAGGTCAGGTACTGCGTTGTTGGTGTTTAGGTGTCTGATGTGATGGTAGAGAAGACACTTTCCTGGGTGCAGGCAGCGATCAGGTCGCTGCCCAAGAGGGCTGACCCTGTTCCCTCATCCCTCTCCTCTGTGTTCAGAAGTTCGTGCTCCTGCTGTGCTACCCTGGCGCTTGCTCCAGTGCTTCTCTGATCCTCCCGTGGAAGTAAAAGCCGTGTTCCTTTTGGACAAAAGCTTCCATAGGCAGAAAATGAACCTAGTGAAAGAAGTGCCTGTTTGATGCAGGGGCAGCGAGTGGTGTTGGCTCAGCACAGGACTGTTGGTGCTGCAAAGCTGTCCCGAGAAATGAAGCTGGTAGGACTGGCAGCAGAGGAGGTCGCACGTTCCCTCCTGGCAGGGAGTGAGCCATGAGGGTCTCTCACTTGTGTCCCCCAAACAGGCCCGTGGTCAGCAGGAGCAGAGCAGCAGCTTGGGAAGTCTGTACGAGTGGTTGGTAACTGAGGCTTGGCAGCTCTTCCCGGGGCTGGGACACCGGTGCTGGGGGCTTGTGTCCCCCGTAGGTCCCTACACGGGCAAGGTGCTCCCTGTTGTAATGAGGCTGTCTGATCTTGTAAGATCCCAAGCCAGAGGTGATGTGACTTGCAAATCAGGGGGTGGGTGTCATTTGCAAATTCCCTGCAGCAGGGCAGGGTGCAGTTGGGATGTGAAGGTATAAAACCAGCCTTCCATCCCCCGCCTCCCATCAAGTTGCCTTTCCTCCTTCAGTCCCCCGCAATAATTGACTGCTCTGTTACAGGTCTTGATTTCAGCCCGTCATTTGCGTGTAAATCACTGGGTTGGGAGTCGAGTTCAGATCAAGATCAGATGTGCATTTCAAAGCCAGTAGCAGTTCTGGAGTGATCTCATGGTGAATGCTTTCTTTTTTTTTTTTTTTTTTTCCTCTAGAATAAGGGAGCCTGTTCTGGCTTAGTTGAATCCATTATCGAGGAGATTAAATAATACCAAGCCAGCATCCTTTTATCTCTGGCTGAGAGTCTGTGCCTGCTTTTCAGAAATAGCTTTTCCAAAGCAGCTGGGTCCAGGCTGCACATGCATGCTGGTGTGCAGCAGTCAGCACTGCTTACATTGCCTCTGCTGCCGTGTCCGGGAGATGAATAACAGCATTTTGCTAATGGGTCTCGTGTCAACAGGGGTGATTTAGCAAGGAAGACTGCAGTGCATTAGTTGCTATGACTCAGACTCACTCAGCCTTGCACTGATCGTTTATTGGTTTATAAATTAAGCTGCAGATGCTACGTCCCGTCTGTGCTGGCATGCTGAGGATCCTGAAAAGGGGTTCTTGTCTCAGAAATGTTTAAATTACTGCCTCAGGAGTCAGGGAGTGCAGGTTGTAGCCCCAGCTCCTTCAGCAGTGACTCCAGCCAAGCTGCCTTGGCGCCTGTCAAAATCATGGTGTGACTCTGATGAGGCTCTTGTGTCATCTGCTGAGAGCTCACCAGCAGTCTCTGCCTGCTCGTGTGGCATCCTGCATCCTCATGTTCTGAGCGGGTTTGCTGTAGGCATAAAAATGCTGTCCAGGAGATCTTGGTGAACAGTGCAGGGAAATTGATGCTGTCTGCTCCTGTCCCTTCCTGGTGGAAGGGTCTGTGCTTCTGTTGTGGGGAGGAGAGAGGCAACAGGGACCTGTGTGGGCCAGGGCAGGGACTTGTGGATTTGGGCTGCTTTGAAAAGTACTGTTCTTCTAAGCAATTAACTCTGTTCTCCCCAAGTCCTGAGAAACCATCTGGGCTCTTCCCCAGAAATTCAGTCTCTGCCCCTGCATGGTTCTGGAGTGAAATGTTTTGTCTTTTTGTAAAGTGTTTGTCCTTCTGAGGGTCAGTCTCAGCCTGCTCGGCAGTGGTGACAGCACAGGTGTGTTCTCAGGGAGGATATGGCTGTGTGGGGCCGGGGCTTCAGCTTCCTCTGGACAGGTTGTGTTTGAACCACAGGAGACATTTAGAGGGAGCCCAAAGCACAGGATGATTCAAATCTTGGGCTAAAACCTGTCAGATGATGGCCAGCTACCTCGTGTTTCCTGTTCACTCCTATGTCTGCATTAGATGTTTCCATATGGCAGAACAAAGCCAGGAAGGATTTTTTGTACCGAAGGTACCAATATTACAGCTACTGTGGACATTTTCAGCACCAGTAAAAACACTGATTAGACCCACTGTAGGGACAGGGCTGCTGGACCCCTTGTTTCACCTGCATGAAGTCAAATTTGGGGTGGTTTCTACCTGCAGGATATCTCTGTAGCTGGGGGTGAGCTGTCAAACAAAAGTCAGAAATTCCCATATAGATATAGATATAAAATGTAGCTTTTCAGTGGCTCAGTGGGCCCTGTTCATTTCTGTTCTCAGTGGTGGTTGGTTTCTGTGGCAGAGGCAGAGCAACGTGTGGCAGGATGTGTGAAGGGCCATCCAGGATTTCTGGACCCATTCCTCCAGACCCAACACTCTTTCCAGAGTATTACAAACGCCCCTTCTCAGGTGAGTCCTTGATGCTTGTTACAGGTTTGTGGGTTTGTGCTTTGGCATGACACAGCTTGATGTCTTTATCTATTCAGATTGATGAAGGTGCTTCTGATGGTGATCCTAAAGTGGTCTGTACAGCTGGTTAAAAGATGGGAAAGCATAAGGCCGAGGTGGAGAGGAGATCTTCACATTTTTTGTAGTCTGTGGGTGCAGAAAACTGAGGTAAGATAATTTTCTGACAAGGTTCTCCTTTTTCTGTCTCTGCAGCTCGAGGGAGGCTGGAAGGAAATGCTCAGAAGCTGTGTTTAACCACCTCTGGCCCCCTGGACCCAGTTCCCAACCCATACCCTGCTTTGGGCAGTGCCCAGCCAGCCCCCCGCATTCGCCCCAGCGGGAAGGACTTCCTGGAGAAGGGACAGAAAGGGACACTCAGCCTCTTACTGCAGTTCGAAGGGATCTCCCTTGACAGGGGGCTGCCAGTCAAGAGTAAGTGCAGTCAAATCACAAACCTCAGCTGCCTTTGGGGCCAGCAATGAAGCATCAGGGATTTGGGGTGATTTCTCAGGATCTGCTGCCTGAAGACAGCTGGAGCTTCACAGGGCTCCTCACCCCATCTCCAGCTTTTAATTTGGCAGTGGAGTCCCCTGTGCTGGAGACAGTAATGCTTTGGCCTCCCTGGCTCCACTTTCAAATTTTGAATGGGAAGAGGGACTTAAAAAAAAGGTGCAAAATTTTGGACTTCTTTACAGTAAAACTTATGTAGGAATCAAGTACAACCTTGATGTATTGGGGGCGTTTAACGTGGCGAGTTCCTTGTTGGGGAAGCCAGGCAGGATTTGGGAAGAGTGTCTGTGTATGTGGATGTGAGAACATCTTTGCAAAAGATGTTCCTTTCTCCAGGGATGTCACCTAGAATACGTTCAGAGGTCCAGGAAGGAGATGAGGTTGAGCCCTGTGTGTCTTTTTAATTTACTTCATGTGCTGGCACTGCCCCGAGCCTGGTGCCAGTGTGGTGAATGCCACAACTGCTGTGCCCAAGTAGGGGGGGGACAAGTCTGGTTATGTCCTCTGAGATATTCCCTGTCTTGGGGAGCCCAAGGAAGGGTAATTTTTGATTCTATAACAAAACAAAAAAAAAAACCCCTAATCCATGATCTGGATTGTGTCCACTTGAACGTGGGACAGTGGCTGACCCAGAAACCAGGAACAGTGCAAGCTCACGGCTCTGCAGCTGCCACTGCTCAGCCCTCTCCACTTAAGAAACACCATGGGAGGGAACTGAAACAGGAATTGACCTTACTCTTGAGAGGATGCTGGCATGGCTTGTCTGGCATAGTCCATACTGGGACAAGTGGAGAACAAGGGAGTCTGTGAACACCAGCAGTGTGCACAGAACTGTGCTGATGCTCCTCTGGCAGAAGAGTCAGTCTGGGAGTATGCAGGATGCAGAGATGGTCTAGTCTGCAGGAGAGGGGAGAGCTTGCTGGTTCTCTGGGCTGTTGGACCAGCTTTGGAAGGGATCTGTGGCTCTGGTGCCAGCGCTCCAAGAGCCTGTGTCCTGTGGCAGTGTCTGGGAGGTGAAGGTGTCTCCCCTTGCCGAGCAGGGAAAGAGGCCAAGGACTACGAGAAGGAAAATGTGAGGCGGATAAAGGAGATTCAGAAGAAGTGCAAAGAGAAGGAGCGAGCCCAAGAGCACAGCCAGCCCAAGCCTGTGAAAGCTCTGTGGAAGTCCCAGAAATATGAAAATGTGGAGTCAAAGGTGAAGGCCAAACTGCAGGTTGGTATCTATGGAGGAACTCTTGAACTCTCCAGGCTCAGGTGTGGCTCAGCCGTGAGGGACGGTGGGATGATGGAGACAGGGGAGTCCTGGAGCCTGCAGGGTCTGGGGGCATCTCAGTGCTGAAGCACAGTGGGCAGATGTGGGGCTGTGAGTGAGAGTGGGTGCTTTGGGTCCACAGAGTGGTTGCTGCAGTAATCCCTGTCCTGCTCCCCCCTCGTAGCCATATTTCCTGCCGAGGGATGCTCCCATCTGGCTTTTCAGCTTCCCCGTGTTTGGGGCAGTGCTTCTCTGGGGTTTGTGCCAAAAGGCTGTGGCATTTTGTCCCACGGGTCAGGGTTCTCAGAGATAGGTCTGCAGGCTGCACTGAGCCTCAGTCCAGCTGTTCCCAGTCTGGATACACAGTGGGCAGTGTGTATCCACACATTCTTCCGCAGGTCATTGTCCTGGTGAACAACCACTGCTCACTGAGGGCACACAGACGTCTCCAGGCACTCAGAGCTGAGGCCTCAGAGATCAGCACAGCCTGTGAGTGTGCTGATTTGGAGCCTTTAAGTTCCTCCTCATTTCTGCAACGCTTCCCTTTCATCTGTGGCCAGCTTTTGATGTTAAAATGACATGTATTGATAATAACTGCAAAAATTGGCAAGATGATTCCCAAGCCAGTGGTTCCAACTGCTGTGTCCCTTTTTCCTGGTGTGTCACCAACATCTTTGGTGTCTGTGACCCTGTCACACTTGGGAGCAAGCCCACAAATGCTTTAAGAACACAAGCCTACGCTCTTGTTTGACAAGTCCTCTGGGTTAGAGGAAGATTGAGCTCATTTCTTCCTTTGTTTTGGGGAAAGGGGGTGGTTTCTGCGCAGGCAGTTTCTGCGTGGTGCATTACTTGTGCTCTGTGTATTCCTCCAGAGAGGCCGTGGCACTGACTCATGATGCTTTAACTGTTGCTGTGGCTCTCCTGGAGCTCAGGTGTTCTCTGTGAAGGATCTCTATCTTCTGTGGAGCTGCTACTGCTGCTCAGAGTTTCAGTTGATTCTGCTGGATCTTGATGACTAATGCAGAGTTTCTTCTCTGTCCCTGTCCCTGAGGCTGTCACCTGTAGCAGTTGCCTTGGAAAGGGCTTTGGCAGTCCCAGTGCTCCCCTGGAGGGAGATGGGGCAAGCTGTGCTCTGCACTCCTGAGGTCACAGACTCACTCAACTTTGAGCCAGCTGTGCTAGGTAAAGGCAATTCTCATTAACTTAGCAGAGAGATCCAGATCTCCTGTTGAAACAAGACTGATCATCCTTAGGGCAGTGCTGAGGACATCCCATGCCCTGCTGCTCACACCCAGCCCAGCGATGTGGCTGCCCAGTCCCACCCTCGGTCTGCAGCTCTGCCCAGCTGAACGGGCCAGGCAGGAAGGAATCTCCAGGGAGCTGCAGCTCAGCTGAGACCTTGTATTTGTAAAGATCTGGGGGTGGCCCTGGGCAGTTCCCATCACTTCCAAGGGCAGAGCAGTGCCCTTGCTGCATTTATTCTAAGGTCACCCCCTTGCCACAGTGTCAACTTTCAGTTTTCAGGGTTTGTTTGCAACAAGGCTGTCTGAGATAGTCCCAGACCACCTGCTATCCATCAAGTACTGTCACCCTGTGCCAGTGCTAACCACAGCCATTGAAGATGGCCCTCAGTGCTATTCCACCAGACTCCTTCACTCTCTGCTCCTTTTTCTTTCTAGAGTGATGTAACCAGAGACTGGAGGTGCTGAGCAGAGCGGCACTTGAGAACAGCACCTCATCAGGCAGCTTCCTGCCTGCCTGTTTGATCCAAATGTGTTTCTGCAGGTTCCCCCACTGTTTCTTAGCAATTCTTTACAAAGTTCAGATCCCAGGTTGAGATCTGTTGCTGTTTGTGGGCTTTTGCTGGCTGACTACATATTGTCTTCTCCCAAGAATTTCTGCCAGGTCATGGCAGAAGGTGTGTGCTGGCGTGTGCCTGCTGGAAACCTGTGGCTGAGCTTGTGGCTGACCACCCAAACTTGTTTGGGAGGGTTTCTCTTTGCTCCAGCCTCCCTCCACTGGTGGATCTTTTCTTGCCTTTCCCAGGAGACCTCCCCACCTCCAAATCCCGAGGCTGTGAATTTCCTGAGGGCATATTCTCGCTGTGGCTCTGGGATCAAGCCGTGCAGGCCACTGTCCCCAAGGCCTGTCAGAGCAAAAGCAGGAGCAGACACAGAGGCTCCAGAGGCACAGGGGGCTGAAACCAAGGTGAGTTACACACTAACTGCATCCATCCTAGGGATTTCTGACACTCGTCCATTGCTCCTGCTTTAAACCCTTCATGCCTTCTTCTAAAGTGTTGAGTCAGGTGCGCTGCATGAGTAGGGAGATCTGTAAATACTGTTGTTAATGGTACCTTCTGACTTCACTCAAAGAGATTGTGAAGTTCCCTTTGAAAATTCCACCTCCTCATGCCAGCAATCTCAAATCTGCTCTTCCAAGGGCTTTGCAAGAGGTCTTGGGGATTTGAAGGCTGTTCCCACTGTAATCAAAGGAACTGTGGCTTCTGGACATTAGATAAAAAATTGGGAAATGAGTGTGCTTTTTAGTAAGGAGAGTTAAATCAGCATTAGTTGTTAAACCTTTCAAGTCTGTTTGGGAGGTCCTAAACAGCTCCATGACTCATGTCCTTTTCCCTTGGCAAGTGTGAGGTTGTCAGTTTGTTGGTTCCTAAATGCCATAAATGACTTAATTTAACAGGACATGATCTCCAAAGGAGGAAAACCAGGAAAACCTTAAATGCAAACACAGCCACCTTCTCCCCTGTTTTGTCCAGCAGAGGAGATACTGTGGAGGTGCTGTCTCTGGGGCAGTGCCCCAAGGATCAGCAAAGTTCCTGCTCTGCCAGGGGTTCTGGTGCATTTCCTGGCCTGGTGAGCGCCCAACCTGTTTTTCCTCTGCTCTCAAAATGCACCAGGAGTGGACTGGTGTCAAGCCTGTTTATTTCTGTCCTTCCAGCTTTTAAGGCACGTGGTCATCTTGGGACCTTAAAGACGCCAGGTTTAGGCTTGGCTTTTGGCTCCTGCCTTCCCAAACCATGGCCATAGCTCTTGCCTGTCTATGGCTGCACACTGAGACAGGCTGTGCCGAGGGTCTTGCTGTCGTACAATTCGGTAACTTGCATGGTGCCTCTTTGCTTTTCCCCTCATGTGGGGCAGTGGCAGCTGGCTGTGTGCACGCCCAGCCTGCCCCTGATGCCTCTCTCTGTCTTCTTACAGATGCAGGTGGAGGGCAGGAGCATTGACTTCATCAGGCACAACGCCTGCACTGCCAAGCGGGCCCCGCTGCGCCGCTCCCAGTCCCTGCAGGCGCTGGCCGAGCTGCTGGAGCAGAAGCACCGTGAGCAGGAGGAATACAACGCCAAGCAAAAGGGCCACGTCCCCCAATAGTATGTGTGCCCCTCTCTGCTCCACAGGACTGTAACAGCCTTGACTGGATCCCCCAGCTTCTGCCCAGAGAGATGGGCTGGGCACAAGGGCACGCTCACCATGTGCAGCAGTGCCATTTTCTGTCAGCTGGGGAGCAAATGCTGTCTCTCCTGCTTTTTTGACTTAACCAGCATCCCATGCCCCGTGTGACAGGGCTCAGAGAGAGTTTTGTCTCCTCCTCCCTTACTTGCTGTTGTACACTGGTATGGGGAAGTTCAGTGTACTTTGAGAAATGTGCTCCTGCACCTTTGTAAGCTTTGTTCCATGTGATGTGGCTTTGGCATTGAAAGAGGTCTGGTTTTGGAGAGGCAGAGATCTCTCAGCTCTGCCTCACAAGTGTTTGTCCTGCCTTGGGCCTGGGTTCAGAGGAATATCCAGCTAGTGCCATGCGTTTTGGGGTTCTGCATGGAAAACAGTTCCTGGGTGACCCTACCCTAGGAATGACCAAGGTGCCAGTCCTTTGGCTGTGCTGTCCTCTGCCAGCATCCCTGGCCATGAGCAGCTCTGTTCATTCTGCCACTGGCTCACAGAAGGTTTGGCAAGGACTCAGTGAGCCAGAAACGAGGAGCAGCAGCCCTTATCTCCAAGGAGCACGTGTTGGCCTGAGTGCATCTCTCCCAGCAGCCCTTTGGTGTACATGGAGCACATTTGCTGGCCCACGTGTGTGGGTTAAACCCGGTGTGTCCCCCAGCACGAGGGTGTGTGCCAGCACGTGGGTCCCTTTGGTCCTCAACCAGCGACACGGAGCCTGGCGGGGTGTGAAGGGCACATTCCTGGCCTCTGCCTGCGCCCCTGGGCCACCCCTGCTGCCAGATGTGCTGACAGCTGCTCTCCTTTGCCTCGCAGCCTGCTGGAGAGGAAGGAGCTGTGGCGCAAGCAGATGGAGGAGCGGCTGCGAAACCTGCCAGACCCCGACACGCCGCCCGGCCACACCATGATGCCAGAGAGCCAGCGGCTGGAGACCCTCAGCAACCTGGAGCAGAGTAAGAGCAAAAGAAACTGGGATTCCAGGTCAGAAAAACAGGCAATCCTAGACAGGATAAGGGAGAAGAGACACAGGGACACAGATTCCTGCCACTTGGAGAGATGCCTGGATTAAGGCATGTGTAGGCAGGGTGTGAGCTGTGTGCATGGAAAGAGCAATCAATCAACGTCCTGCAGGTTGCAGGACTGGCTCTGTGCAGCAGTCTTGTCCAGTGGACCTGATGTTAGAGTTGCTATTGCTCCTAAAATGTTTGAAATATTTTGGTTGAAAGGGACCTTCAGAGGTCTCTAGTCCAGTCCTTGGTTCTCAAAGCTGGAGCAGGTCCCTCAGGTCCTCATCCAGCTGACCTTTAAGTAGAGGTATTCTAGGTCCTTGTTTTACTCCTGCCATCATGTTCATGGTCATAGCATTAGAAAAAGGATGGATTTTTTTGCTCTCCAACTTACACAACTTGGTTTTTTTCTCTTTTCACAGGCCAGAAGCAGCTGATAAAGGATCTGGTTCTGCTGCCAATGCGTGGAGACAGCCTCAAGATGCAGAAGAGGCGGGTAGAGCTTGAGAGGAAGCTCTCCCAGATAGAAGAGGCAATCAAAATTTTCTCAAGGCCCAAGGTTTTCATCAAGTTGGACTCCTGAGCTGGTGGGGCCAGGTGTGCTGTGCTCCCCTGCCTGAACATCCTTAATTGCTGGGCAGGAATGGACATCACTTTGGGAGGGGAGGAGAGGCCCAGACCCTGGGCACATGCAGGTGCCGATACAGTGTCCAATATGCAGCTGGCATCTCTTGCTCACCTTTCAGTGCTGTGTCTTGACCACAAAAAAGGGAGGGAGATGCCTTAATAAAGGCCTTGCTCAGTGGTCTGGAGAGCAGTTGTCTCTGCTGCTTGACTTCTCACAGGTCGGCTCTCTACTCCGGATTCGTGGCATCACCTCTTACTTTCCCTGTTTTTCTTACTTCCAGAAACTGTTAGGAGGTCTCTTGTGCTGCTGCCTGTAGTGTTCCTTGTCACCCTCTCTCCTGAGCTGGACTGTGGCCATGGCTCATCCTGAGCACCTCAGGGGACATCTTGGGGACAAGGAAGAGGCACAGAGCTTCAATGTTTTCTGCCCAGGAAAGAGCTGGGCTGTCAAGAGGGTCTGGTGGGATGTCTGGAGAAGCCTTTGTTGTCTGTGGGGCAGGAGATATTCCAATAAATCATCATTTCCATCTTGCAGTGTGTGTGCAGCTCCCAGGGGGCCGAGCAGAGCCAGAGGAGTGATGTGGGCAGCAGCACTGGCACAGTGCAGGCAGGGGATGAGCCGTGGGTTTCACAGGGCTGGGTGCTGGGACACGGTGGTGGACATGGAGTGGAGAGAATGTGCAAAATCCTGACGGATCTCCATCCACAGGCTGGCAGGACAGGGCTGGGCAGGTGCTATCGTGGAGGTGAGCTCACTGCTGCCTTACCTGCAGAGGCCATGAAGGACCCTGTGCAGACCTTTGCAGGGATCCTGCTGCATGAAGCAAAGAAAAAGTTAAGCTGTAAGGGATTGCTGGAGGGCTTGGTGCATCTCCTGCTCAGCAGAGGTGTGGTGCCACAGCTTGGAGCCATATCTAGATGAATTAAGAGAATCTCCAGGGATGGGGTTGCCCCCATCACCTTGCTGGGGCTCTGTCTCCAGACAGTGCCTCAGGGGGAACACTTTTTGCCCTGAAATCCCATCAAGTTTTCCCTTGTTGCAGCTTATGCTGTTGCTCTGTCTCCTTTTGCTACAGGGTGGGGATACTGTGCATGCATCCCCCAAGCAGCTGCCTTATTGCAGGGGTTGCTCCACCCTGAGCAGGATTTTGTGGGGTGAGGATATTGTGGAGTCTTCCAGCCCTGCAGTGCCCTGGGACGTTGGGGCTGATGCCACTGTCAAGGGCTGGGAAATATTTTGGCACTCGAGGGCTGGAAGAGGTGAGATGCCAACTGGAAAATCACCCCATGTGCCCCTGGGGCCACCTCAGGGCAAACCCACAGCCAGGCTGAGCCGGCTGGATGAGAGTGACTGGGGGCCATGGGCACAGCCCCTGGGCACCTCCCTGCCCAAAACAAGCCTGGGCTAACCAGCCCTGCTGCCAGATCTGCTCTCTGGTCTGTCTGGGCCCTGGCTGTGTGCCATGAGTGCCCTCAACCCTTGCTGCACTCCCTGCCTGCCCTGGCCTGGCTGAGGCTCTGAAAGGAGAGTTGTTGCTGACTTTTCAAATCCTGAGAGCTACAGGTCTTCCTCCTTGCCGGTCCTACCACAAGCCCCTGGCAGCAGTGAGTGCCACCATCAACTTGGCACTTTGGGAGAGGGACCGAGGGTGCTGGCAGCCCCAGCAGGGGCAGGTATGGACCACCCCCTGCCCTGAGCTTGGGGCTGAAGAAGGAGGATGAGGCTGCACTATCCCCAGCAGCGCTTGCAGGGCTGAGTGACAGCCAAGATGCTGCTGCCAGACCAGGTGTCCCCTGCATTAGTGAGCATACTGCAGCGGGGACAAGGTGGGAATGGGGGGGGCCAAGCAAGGCTCATTGCATCAGGCCAGGTGACTGCCCAAAGCAGCCTGGACATGTGCCATGGGACAGGCGTGATGGGTCTCGGTGGGGTCACCCAGCACGGCAGCAAAACCACGAGGTGTGCCAAGGTCAAGGCCACCACTTCCAGGCACTGCCTGACGTGCACAGGGCATCCACCCACTGTCCCCCTCCTCCCTGCAGTGACACGAACCAGGGACAAGCGCGGTGCTTTCTAGAAAAAGTTTTACTGTCCATTGCAATATATTAATGATGCATATTTCAATAAAACAATTAAAAACTCCCTCTTGCTTGGAAAGGGAGGCAAGGGGGCTCAGAGGGGCAGTGCCCAGCTCGAGTGGGTGCCACAGTGGGGCTCCCGGGGACGCGGGGGGTGGGAGAGGGCAGTGGGCAGCCCCTCTCCACCTCTGCCCGCTGGCCACATCATTACCCCTGGATGGTGTCCACATCCAGCCTGGATGAGCAGAAACCCGGCCAGCCACTGAGTGGCACAGGCCCCTGCAGCTATAGGGTGAGTAGGGTGCCATCCTCCCGTCCACTGCCCCTGCCAGGACTGCCATCGTGGCTGCCGAGGGATTGCAGGGAGCCCCGTGAGCTGTGCGGTGACAGGCTCCGCTGGAGGGGTCCGTCAGCGGGGCCCCCGTTGGGGCAGCCCCCAGGGATGTAGTGGGACGCGCTGTCGCTCTCGATGACCAGGTCGCCCTCCTCGTCGCTCTCGGCCGTGCTGTAGTTGCTCAGGTACTGCGAGGCCGGGCTGGGGGTCTGCTGGCTGGGGGTGCTGTCCGTGGACATGCCCGAGCTGCCTGAGGCCTTGCTGCTGCGGATGACGTTGTTGCGCTGGTTGGCCGGCTTGACGGTGATGATGAGGTTGTGGCTGTTGGCCACCATCATGTCTGTCACTTGGTCCAGGGACTTGCCGGCTACATCGATGCCGTTCACCTCCAGGATCTCGTCGCTCACCGCCAGCAGCCCCGTGCTCTCAGCCAGGCCGCCCTTCACCAGGCGGGAGATGAAGATGCCGGGCACCTTCTCGACACCCTGCGGGGCCACGCGCACGCTGACGCCATCGCGGATGTAGAAGCCCAGCGGTTTGTCGGAGCCGTGCTTGTGGAGCCGCACGCGCCGGTGGGTCTCGGGCAGGATGTCCACGTCGATGATGGAGGAGATCTGGCGGAAGTCCTGGGGCATCCCAATGAGGAGGTGAGGCTTGGCCCGGTAGTGTGCTGGGCGCAGCAGCCCCTTCTTCTTCCGCTGCAAGGAGTTGGAGGCAAAGACACTGGCATCGGACTCTGCTGTAGGGAGCAAGGGGGGACACGGGTCAGGCACCGCAGCTGCTGGGGACGTGAGCGCGTGCCCTTGGCCCCAGGTGCTGGGGCAGCGGTCAGGAGAAGGGCCCTGCTCACAGGTCTCACTGGCTTTTCCTCCCCAGATCATCAGCCTGGCTTTCCCTGCAGCCTGTCTCTGCTGGGGCCCATCTCCTGGGATTACCTAGCGTACACAGGCACACAGGCCAGGATTAGTGGGATCGAGGCAGTGATTCAGCCTTAATCATACTTTAAGCCCAACTCTGCAGTTTAACACTAGAGCTGCCAGCCCTGATGGCCTGGGAGCTGTAGCCATGTCCCAGTTTGGGTTTGGGGAGAGAGGACCCCCCATACTAGTGTGCTGTGGTGGCAGCCAACTCCCTTGATGTGAATCCAACCCCAGGAGACAGCACAGAGTCCCCTGCCCCACTAGAGCAGGGCTATCACTGGCATGGGTTAGTGAAAGCCACTGCTGTGTCCTGCAGAACTCTGCCATCCCCAGGAACAGAGACTCCACACCTCCTGGAAATTCCTCCCAGGGTTGCAGCATCCTCAGGGCCCCTGAATATCCCAGACTGTGATTTGTGCCAGTGTCTCTTATTCCACCATCAGGTACCTTCACGCAGGGTTTGACTCTCCTTCTGAACCATGCCCTGGGGCTGCTCTGTGGGGCCCAGCTCCAGCCCATCATCCATGGCCTCATCCACCAGGTGCTGGGGAGTATCCCCTGGTTCCTCTCTGGTTTCTCTCCATCTCCTTCCATGGGGGAACCCAGATCTGGATGCTCCGTGGTCAGCACATTCCCCACAGTGTCCCCCACCAGCATCTGGACCCTGCTCCAGCTGCAGGGCTGCTGGGGATGTTCCCAGGCCCAGGGGACGTGGGATTTCTTCCTAGCCAAGCCAGCCTGCCAGGGCTCCTGGCTTATAAATATCTCCCTGCACATACAGCCTTTGCATATTTTTAGCTCAGGGAAGGGCGGCGGAGGCTTTCCCACAGCTATTTCAGCACACAGCTTGTCTCCAAGGGGCACAGAGTGGCTGGGCCAGGCAGGTCCAGCTCACCAAGGATGAGCCCAATGGTAGCGTTGGCAATGTCCCACACTTTCCCCTGCCCTTCCCATGAGCCTTGGCCCAGCCAAGGAGGGGCAATGCTGTTGTCCCAGCCAGGCTGCCCCACAGGGATGGCTTCACCCAATGGGGTGATGGCACAGAGGAGAGCCCAGCTGCAGCCTTTGCTTTTTGCCCCACTGTGGCAGGAGTGCCTGCTGCAGAGCCCACTGATGGGAGCACACCCGTGTGTGTGCACAGCTCCCTGCAGCCAGTGGTGTGAGAGGCTCTGCAGCCACATTCCTCAGCGACCCAGACCGGTTCAACGACAGCCCAGCCTTGGGATGACCTGGATCCATTTTAAATTAGCTGTGATTCACCCAGGACTTGCTCCTGGCCTCTCTGCACACCTCCCCGTGGTGCTGCCACCCCTGTGGCCCCTCTCCTGCGGGCACAGCCGGGTGCTGGGGCTCCTTGGTGCTGCCTGCTCACCTTCCTTACCATGCTGTCCATGGAGCAGGCTCTGCCTGCTCGCTCTCCACACTGTGCTGTCTTGGCACAGCCAGCCGTGGGCCCTCACAGGCTTTTCCAGCAGCAGACAGGATGGCTCTTGGGAGCAAGAGTGATGCTCCCACAGCAGCCCTAGCACACCCACCCTTCACCAGCCCTCCATGTCACAGCTTGGGTCCAAGCATTGGGCCAGGAAAAGGAGATGATTCGGTGCTGGCAGCGACAGCTCCTGAGCACACCACGGGCTCCAGCAGCCTGGATCAGTGCTGCCAGCCCCCACACCATGTGGCCACAGAGGAAACACATGTCCAGAGCATCCCATACTACCCTGATGCAAAAGCCCATGAAAACTGGCACATCAGCCAGGGCTGGCCACCAGCATCACCTCTCACCCAGAGACTTCATACCACTAACATGAGCTGGAAACACAGACTCGCTCTGGATGCTGTGCTGGGAAAACTGTGGCTCTGGGTCAGACTCTGGCTCTGTGAACTGCTGACTGATGATGCTATGAAAGAGAAAACCTCAGTGCTACTAGACTGAATGGAAGGGGATGGGTTTGTTTTCCCCGCAAACAGAAGAAATACCCTGAGTGTTTGTCACTTGGAGGCTTTCATCCTCGCTGAGATGCTGCTATCAGGATGTTATCAGGTGTACCTGTGCAAGGAAGTGGTTCTCTGGGAATATGCCACTAAGGTCAGGGCAAGCCCCTGATCTGCCAGGGAGGTACCAAGCCTCCTCCCAACACCAAAAATCCAGTGGCACCCAGCACCTTGAGAGCTCTGCCAAAATAATGTCTGTTGCCTCCTCAGGGCAGGGAGCTGGATGGGGGTGCTGGCACAGCGCTCACGGGAGTAACACAGGTGTTATCTGGGAGCCCACACAAGCTTGGCTGGAAAACACGACTTCAAAGGGGTAAATTGCAAGGATCTGCCTTTGCTCACCAGGTCGCATGGGGCTGGGCTGGGGCAGGTGCCCTTGGCTGCCAGGGAGAGCCCATGTGGGTGCCACAGCCCTGGCAGGGTTCTGGGAGCCTCCCAGTGCCACCATCTCCACATCCATCCACCAAAGCAGTGGCTGGAGGGTATGTGACCAGCCATGCCCCTGCTGGCACTGTCCAGAGCAGTACTGCAGGATGTGGCTCATCTGTCTTGATAGGAAGACAGATCTGGTGCCCTGATCTGGTGCCCTGCTTACCCTTCTTCTGGATGATGACTCTGAGAAGGGGGTTGGCAGAGGATAGGGCTTTGTGGTAGTTGTCGTCATTGTTGATGGGCAGGAGGTCGCCGTGGATGTCTGTGTAGCCCAGGAGCACGTCCACCCGCGGGATCTGGTGCACTGTCTGCAGCAGCTGGTAGAAGTCCTGGAAGCTGCCGGCGCCAGAGCGCTTCATGGCAAAGCGGCGAAATTCAGCGTCGAACTGCAGAGGAGGACGAGGAAGAGGAGGAAGAGGGTGACTGGGCAGGGCTGGTTCTGGCCAGCAGGACCGATGCAGGCAGGGCACCACAGAGAGCTGCCTCAGGGCAGGCAGAGCCTTGGTGCTGCCGGCTCCGGAGCCCGGCAACGCAAAGGCAGCAGTGCCAGTCAGGAAGAGCCCGTCCCAAAAACAAAGTAAAAGTAGCGAAGCCGTTTTCCTGCCCAAACACTGAAATGATGGGTCAGAGAGATGGCCCCGCGGCAGAGGAAGGACCCTGTGGCCGTAACACCAGCCGTGGCAGACTCCGCGCTGCGGGGAGGCTCTTCCCTGCGACACGGGAGCTGCCGTAGCACCTGGTGAGCAACAGCGCTAATTAATGCCTCCTTCCGTCACGACGAAGGGGAAGCCAATTAAGAACAGGCTGAGGAGCACTGCGAGGATCGCGCTGCCCGCGGGGGTCACACCCCAGCTATGGGGGCAGGCGGTGGCCACCACGTCCTGGGAAAGAGGGCACCCTGCACCCTGTCGGGGGTCCCGAGCAGGCAATGGCACAGCTGGGCGGGTGCACATCTGGATAAGGGTGCAGAAGGGAGTGCACACATCTGGGTGAGCACAGGGATGGCTGGGTAGGCACAGGTGGCTAATGGTGCATAGTTGGGTGAGGGCACACATCTGGACAAGGGTGTGTCAGGTGAGCACATATCTGGGTAAGCAGACACGTCGGGGGAGACCACAACTGGGTGAGCTCACAGCCATGCAGGTGTGCACATCTGGATGCACGGCAGGGGCTCGTCCCTTGCTGGGGGTGCACATCTGGGTGATGGCATAGCCGGGGATGCGCATGCCTTGGCGAGCACGCACATCTGGGTGGGTGAACATCTGGGCGAGGTGTATCCCCGGGGTGACCGCACACCCAGCACACCCACACCGGCGGGGCCAACCCGCACACCGGGGCTGCGGGAACGGCGCACCGGCGTCCTGCGCATCTGGCGAGCGCTCCGCCGCGGCGTTCCCACGGCCGCGCCGAGCGAGCCCGCGGCCCGGCAGAGCCCACGGTGGCGGGACGCCGCGGCCGCCGGGCCAGG
>VXAC01008757.1:171227-296925 GCA_013399225.1 Rhipidura dahli | reverse complement strand
GGCGCCGCCGCGCCATTGGCCCAGGCGGGGCTGGGGGCGCGGCCGGGCGGCTACTGACAACGTCGCCGTGGTAACGGGGGTGGCGACGGGCGGGCGACAGGACCCCTTCTCATTCTCATCCTCATCCCTGTCCCCATCCTCGTCCCCATCCCAACCCCCTCCACTTCGGCCCCGTCGCTTCACCCGAGCACGGCTCCGCTCCCCGTTCGGCCGCCGCCGCCGCCGGGACGGCACCAGGCACCGCGCCGGTAACCTCGGGCATCACATCGCTGTCAAGAGCCTCATTAGCGACGCATTAAACCCAACAGCGGCCCCTCTTTGGGGACACCGGGTTCTGGCATGCGGCCAGCATTCGCATGGAATCCCCTCGAGTGTCACCGGTGGAAGCCTTGGCCCCGTCCGGGAATATCCTGGCATTTCCCCATGCTGGCGGGAAGCTTCCAATGCCACCGGCTTGGTGGCCTTTGGCAAAGGCATCCCTGGTAGCAGGGGATGTTTTCCAACTGTGCCCCTCGTTTCCCACCTCCTGGTTACACGTTCGTTCTGGTTTTTCTCCCTTGTCTGGCAGGGAAGTTTTGTGCTGCCCCGGAGCAGTGTGGGCCAGGTAAGGTTCACTGTTTCAGGGATGATTTGCTTTGCTGAGCAGTGGCACAGCTGAGGGAGTGGAGGGAAACTGCTCGAGTTCACCGGGTGTGCGGCAAAGCCTCTTCATGTCCGTTCCAGCACCAGGCTGCCAGGACATGGAGCTAGAGCACATCTCAGTGCTGTGGCCATAGGTGATGCCCTTGAGATGTGTCTCTGGCAGAACTGGCTTGCTCGGGCACAGAAACACTCAGGGACAGCCAGAAAGCCCGTCCCCTGCAGACCCCACTGCGGTGCAGCTCTGCCAGAGCACGCTGTGAGCTCCTTGCCTGCCAGCATCAGGGTCACCAGCCCCAGCGCCTGAACATTACCAAATTCTTGTTCACAGACTACGAGGAATCTTGGAGCCAAAGGGGCCATGACAGCAGCACCATGAAACAGTTTTTGAAGCCACACACCCGATGAGCATAGTGCTTCTGACATAATAAACATATCGATCTAAGCCTGGAGAATCAGCTTGGCTTGTCTGGATTCTTATTGCCCTTTGATCCATGCCCTATCCTGGTCCAGGGAGCAACCTCTGGACGGGACAAAATTGCATCACACCCCGGCATCCCCATGGCACCAGGCCTGCGTTAGCTAGACTGTGGCTCCTGGCAGGCTCATCCCCTGGGTGAGCACAGGAGCACGCCAGGCTGAGAGACTGTGGGGCATCTCCTCATGTACTGGCAAATTCTCTGCCGGCTGTTCCTGCTGTGCTGAATGATTGCCATGCTGTGAAAACCAGCCTGACCACAAACAGAGCTGTAAACTCATCAGCAATACCCTGTTCACAATACCCCACTCAGCCCCCACCGTTTTTGTTTTTTTATATTTAAACAGAGTAATTGTGTTGAGGTCAGAGAGATAATCCTGATTTACACCGTGGTTAATATTTGCGCAGTTGACAAAAGCAACTTGCAGCCCTTCATCTCCAGTTTTGGTAAATTGAAGTTAATTGTTCAGCAGGACCGTGGGGTGATGTGCTGGTTACACCTTCTGGTTTGTGCTGTGGCCCCTTATCTGCTGCCACAGAGTGAGCTAAGCTAAACAGACAGTATCAGGGCACTGTTTGTTTTGCCTCAGTCCCAGGAGCTCTGAATCAGCCTCTGGAACTGGAGCATGTGCTACCTGATGTCGAGATATGTCCGCTGACTCCAGATCCACCAGTTCTTGGCTGCTGTGGGTGAGGGCAGTGGGGGCCTGGCTCTCTGGGGGGTCCAGCACCTCAGGAGGTCATTCCTCCAGCCCCTGCTCCAAGCCAGGTCAGTGCTGGATTCAGGTAAGTTTGTCCAGTGAGCAGGCATTTTTCCCAGCAATGGCTCAGACAAAGAATGGGCAGAGAGCAGCTCAGCTGAATTCTGCCCCTCTTGTCTGTGATAAAGGAGAAACACAGGAGCCTGAGCTCAAGGCAGGATCACTGTGGCTACAGCTGCTCACCTGGTCCACAGGCCAGCAACAGTACAGGGAGTCCCAGATAAAACACACAGAGTCTGAGATCCTGGTTTCACTCCAACACCTGCACAGCCTTACCCTGTCCCTGCCACCCACGGGAGATTTCTTGGTGCTCTGAGCAAAGGCTGCAACAAATCGAGCAGCAAAGTCACCTTGACCTTAATGGGGACAATGGCAAGGGTAGCCCTGGACACTGTGCTCGTCTTTCCCCACTGCAATTAGGAGCTGAGGGACAGGGATCGTGGTCTGTGCTGATGGAGCAAGAGCAGCAAATAGCTCTGGCAGTGTCTCCTTGCGTTGGTGGGACACAGAGCAGAGGTTGGGGAGGAAGACCCCACCTGGGCATTGAGCCCTCCCGGGGACAGCAAGGACAGAGCAGGCAGGAGCGCAGCCTCAGTGCTCGCTGTGGGATGTGACAGACAAATGGGCACCGATGGAATCCTTCACCATCACAAGGACGTACCCTGGCAGCTGCAGAGGGTTCACCGGGCCGGACCCAGGCTCAGCTCATCTCTTCACCATTTTGTTTCGCCGGCTCCCAGGGCAGCGCTGCCCTTTGGCTCGGCTCTTGCCCGGGAAGCCCCGGGGTGATGCATCCCCGTGGCAGAGTGTCTTTGCTGCTTGCAAAATCTGGTCTTGGCTGCAGACTCATCCGTGCCTTTGGGCAACAGGTCTGGCTGCCAAGGAATACTGAGCAGCTCCTGAAACACGCAGAGTAAATACCTGGTGCCGAGAGATAAACCCGACGCCGCACGTTCCTACGGATTTGTTTTGAAGGACGAGAAAACCCCCTCCTGGTGCATCAGGATCATTACCACGTGTTGTTTAGGTGCTGGATCGCATCTCACAGGAAGATAGGCATAAGGAGGAGCGCTCAGAAGCTGCTGGTCTATATTTTTATCGCTTTTTTTTTTTTTTTTTGGTCAGTAAAATTGTCATGAATTATTAACTTTCCCCAGCATCTCTGCACACTTCTTTTGGCTCCGCCCAGAAGTATGGTTTGTGTACCTGTACCCACAAAGCCCGCAGCAAACCTGCTGAGATAGCTACCCATGTCCGGTAAAACAACCACAGGAAAAAAGGGGATGTTTCACCTGATCAGGCCGCGGATGCAGCACGTGCAGGGCTCCACAGAGCTGTGCTGCTCCAGTGGGCGGCGGGGAGAGGGAAGGTGAAGCAAAGGATCCCTAACAGCTGCGTTGATGCCGGAGGTGAAGTGATGGAGAGCGGGACGGAGTCACCACAGCGATACCCGCCCGGCCATGGCCTCCGCCCCTCACGGCCCGGGCGGGGCGGGGCGCGGTCGATGTTGTGACGTCATAGCCCCGCCCCTCACCCGGCACCTCCCAATCAGCGCCGCCGTTTCCTCAGGGCGCCTCACGCGAGGCACCGTCCCATTGGCCCACGTGGAAGCCCCCGCCCCTGTCCCTGTCGCGGCCAATCAGTCGCAGCCACCGCGGCCCTGCGGCGGGGCGGGCCCCTATAAAAGCCTCGCCGGCAAGGTTTTGCAATCGCCGCCCGCCTCGCGCCCGCCATGGAGGAGCAGCTGTCGTTGCTGGTCCGGAGCCCCGCGCAGCGGCACCGCGACCTCCGGCTCCGCGCCGAGCCCGCCTGGACCGTGCGCCGGCTCAAGACCGAGCTTCGCCGGCTCCTGCCCGACGCGCCGGTGAGTGCGCCATCCCCTCTTCCCGCAGCCCCGCCGGTTGGGTCCCTGCGGGCGGCCTCGCCGGGTGGGCGGATGGGCGGTGGGGGCTAAGTCCCCGCGGGGCAGCGGCGGCAGCTGCCGTGGGGCTCTCTGGGGGCTCCGGGACCGGTATCGGTACCTGCCCCCCCGGGGTGTCCCGGTTGCGTCAGCCGCGCTTGGGGCGCGCTTGGGCTATTTTGGAACTCGTCTGTGGCCCGGCCGCGGTTAATCATTAACCGCCCTCCCGGGACGGCGCGTCCTGCAGGTGTGCGGGGACGTCAGCGCCGCGGGAGCCCGCTGGCACCGGGCTGTGCCGGGGAGCAGCGCCCTGGCACCGCACCCAGCCGGGCAGCGGGCGGCCAAGGCCCTTCCGGGGGGTTTGAGGGTGCGTTCCCGTTGAACGGGAGGCACAGCGCTGTGCACGGCGGCGTGGTGGGGCTTGTGGGACTGAAATGCAGAAGTGTGACTTCCCCCTGGGCCGCAGGACACGAGAGCTGACGCGTGAGTGCAGCTGGAGCAGCTGCGCTCCGTGTCCCGCTGCTCCCACGGGCAGCGCTGCCGCAGGAGGGTGTGTGGCCTTCACAGAACCAATGAACTTGGAAAAGATCATCAAGTTCACCCTTCGACTAAATGCTACTGTCCCTACTAAACTACACTGTGAAATGTCGCGTCTGTGCTCATTTTTTGAAGAGTTCCAGGGATAGTGACTCCACTGTTTCTCTGAGTAGCCCATTCCAATGCCTGCTTAACCGTTCCTTCATTGAAGAAATTTTTCATAATGTCCAACTGGAGACTGCCCTGTAAACTTAAGGCTGTTTCCCCTTGTGCTGCCACTAGTTGCCTGGGAGAAGGCGCGATTCCCATGTTTTTGCCGTGCTTTCCCTGGGAGTGTGGTGATTACCCAGAAACAGGGTCCATGTGCTTCCACCAGCTGCTGTGGGACAGCTCCCGATGAAGAGCTGCTGGGTCCCATCGGATGGGGTGTCACAGATTTACCTGACATCCTCTCTGGTGCTGATCAGATTAGATGAAACTCCAAACCTCAGTTTCTAAGAAACACGAATGGTTTTGTTGGGGCCGTAAAAGAGATAGTGTGTAATCAAGTTCTTTCCCAAGGGTCTTTGTATTTTTCTGCAGGTTTGGACCTCAGTAATGTCACACTTGGGCATTCAGTTCTCATCACTTCAGCTGAGTTTAGATGTGCACAATTCCCTCTGCACCTTAGTGTTTGGGATGCTTCTGTCTCCGTGCCTCTCTCCATCACCTGTAAGTTGTGTTAGTTATTGTTTGGCAAAGCAGATAATCCTATTCTTTGTTTTCTTTCTTCAAAGCCTGAAGAGGATCAAAAGCTGATTTATTCTGGGAAGCTGCTGCTTGATCACCACTGTCTGGGAGAATTGTTACCAAAGGTATAAAAAAGTATCTTTTATGATGTGCTGAAATATATCCAGAGAAGTGTTTGGGTTTTTTAAACAGATCTTCCCTTATATTTCAGCATGGGGAGCTGCATGCTCTTCACTTGGTGTACAACTTCAAGACTTCTGCAAATATGCAAGAAACCAAATCAGAGGTAATTAGATTTAAGTTAATTCTGAATCTTGGGCTTGTAACTGAAAATGAGAAGTATTGAATGGCCATTTTAAAGTTTCCTGCTACTGCAGGTTTTCTCTATTAATGCAACAGCAGTATTACTTTGTGATAATTTGTTTGGGAATGTTAGAATGTATTTGGATTAAGCTGAGTAAACAAATTGCCTCTACAGTTAATCAATAAAGATTGTCATGGCCTGTGTTAAAAAAAATACCAGATCTACTTGTGACCTGCTGCTCAGGGGAGAAATCCTTTCTGATAAACTCAGTTTTATTAAATAGAATAGGACTTGTCATGTCCCAGGCACTCTTGGACAGATTCTTCTTGTGGTCAGAAGAGAGAAGTAGAGGGAAGTGGTTCTGATCTGTGTGGGGAAAGAAGAAGCTGAGAGCTGCAGACACTTAAACTGCTCTCATCAATGACTCATCTTTGGCTTCCTCTCTACAGGCCCAGCCTTAGTGCTTGAGCTCGGTATGGGCTGGTCTCAAGTACAAATGGCCAAAACCTATTCTTTAAAGTGTCTGGGCAAAGGTTTCTAGAGGTGTGTTCCTGTTGGCCATTGTAGACAATGTGAGTGAACTCTACCCATGCCTGGTGCTTGCTAGATGTGAGCCAGACAGATGTGTCACCACAGGACAGCTCTTGAACTCTGTGTACAGCAGTTTGTGCAAGCAGCACAGATTTGCCACAGGAAAAAGCCAAAATGTCCTTTCTATCTTATGTTTTTATAACTATATGGGCACTGAATGTGTGCATAAGTAACAAGTACAGTATAGATCTTGTGAAAGGGAAGAGTAGCATCAAATCAGTTTTGCATTGAAGTAATTTTGTTCCAGGAGCTTTACTGATAGAGGTGCTTGTGGCATGGTGCCCAAGAGCAGGAGCAGCACTGAGAGGTGCTGTGCAGGACTAGGTGTTAAAACAAGGGCCTATTCTGTGGGGTGCAACTTTTTTGCATAAAGTGTGTGTGGTGTCCTGAGTGAACCTCACTGGCTGCATTGCTGTCTGTAGGTTAAAGCTGATCAGCCCAAGTCACCATCAGAAGCCAGGCAGGAATCAAATGTGTCTTCCTCAAATGGTGGAAGATCGAGGAGCTCTTCAGGTGGCCACTCTTCAGTAGAAGCCAGTAATGGGTAAATACAATTTTATGTACATCTTTAAGGTTTTTAAAATGATATGGTTGTGTTTGATGCCAGCTACTTATGCCACATATACTGTCATAAGTCCATAGAACATGGGCCAAATATGGTGAGGATTTATATAAATGCTTTAGTGGACCTAGAATAATTTGGGTTGGAAAGGAACCTTAAAGGCCTTCTAGTCCAACTCTCTACCATGATGATGCCTTCCACTACATCAGGTTGCTCTGTCCAACCTGGCCTTGAACACTTCCAAGGATGTGGCATCTAAAGGAAGATGCACTGCTCTGTTAGTTAGAAATCTTGCCTTTATTCATGTAAGGGAGTGCCTTTAATAATCTAGAATGAAGAATTAATTTTGTATTTGGGTGCACAAAATGGCAGAAGCTGTTTACATTGTTCTGTAATGCAGAACAACTCTTGCAGTTTGTCCATGAATAGTGTTTGCTAATGAATGTGTTCAATTTTTGACCAAGGCTGGAAGCAACTCGGCATCCCTTCCAGAGTGTGGCTCCTGGCTTCTCTGCTTACACAACCTACAGCATGCTTCAGATGTCCTGGTTCCAGCAGATTTATGCAAGACAGTATTACATGCAGTAGTAAGTGTTCTATTCCAAGCTATGCCAGTTGAAAGTAGAAACTGTAATACAAGAAATTTGAGATGTCCTGGAAATTCTTCCTCATTTGATGGAGACTTTTTCAGCATAACTTGTGCTGAATGTTGTGGGAATGTACCTGTGTAGCTCTGTTGCTGTTCAGGCCAGTGGTTCTGAATCTTGCCCATTGCATATCTGAGTCTCCATTGGGAGGGCAGGTGTCTCTAGAGTAATTCTGATCCTGCTGATGAGCCTTTGCTCTTTTTTCGACTGCTCAAAGTAGCACACAGCATTGACTGGAAATCAGTTGTAGGTCAAGCTGAGACTTGCAGAAGGCTTTTACACTATCTGCAGATTGCTCTAAATATCTTTTCAAGTATAAACATTATTGTTCATAATGGGGAAGGTGCCTGTTTTGACTAGTTGAAGTCACTATACAGCTGTTATGGGTAGAGCTAAAACTTGTTTTTAACCCTTTTGTAGCATCTAAACTTGATGCTTTCTACTTGCAAGTGTTCTGACTCATAGACAGATTTTCAGGGCCTGTGTGAAGTGTGAAAGGATTTGACTAAGCCTCATTCTGTACTTTGTTCTCTGTTTCCAGCTTGGCTTCTACTGCTGCATCTTCTGACCCATCCCATGCACGGCATTCTCAGGAGATACCAGTGACACCTCCAGCTCCTCTCCCAGACCCATTTCCTGCCCAAAACCAGCCTGGAAACCAGAATGTTGCTGCTCAGGTTAATGCAGTGGCTGACCAGAACTTGAGGATGAATGCTCAAGGGGGGCCCCTCATGGAGGAAGATGAGGAGGGTGGCAATCGAGACTGGTTGGACTGGCTCTACTCAGCAACACTGTTATATGTTTTTGTCAACATGGTCTATTTCTACTCCAGTATCAGCAGACTCCTCCTCGTTATGGGTGGCACTGTTCTGATGTATCTGTAAGTGTATGGTGTTAATATTTGCTGTTCAGAAGGGTTTCACTGAAGTACTGAGCTCTGTGCTGTGCTCAGCTCCCTGGCAGCTGAACTTCACAAGACTCTTGGACTTGGAAAGGGCAAACCACGCCTCCATATTCTGGTATAACTCAGTATTTAGAAAAAAAGATAATTAAGCCTATGCCTGGATTAAATGAAGAATATGTCTGATCTCATTGGGGTTTTGCAGTTTCTGGTGTGGCTCTCTTTCTAGTTCAGAAAACTACTTGAAACCAAAGTAACTGTTGTAAACAGTAAACTGTTGTAAAGCTCCAGCAACTCAGCAGCATAGAACAGACAGACCTGTAGATTCAGTGTAGAAAATGGCAGTTTCTTGTTGGGAAACAAGTGGTTCAAGTCTGGGAAGAGAGTCTCATGCTTGCTGTTTCAGTCATGCATCCATGCAGTTTTTCTGCTGTGTTGCCCCTCTGGAGAGCAGACCAGGCTGAACTGAAAGGAGTGTCCTGAACTGCCTTTGAACCTCTGTGGGTGAGGGAATATAATTAAGATAATGATAATGGACCCTCAGCTGCTGTCCTTGGGATGTCTTATCTGAGAAAGATAATCTGTCCTCCAAAATTCTTTGATCACCCATGGAACAAGTGACTTAGGTCTCTGAATTGTAGGTCCAGGAGTTAAAGCTGGAGTAGCTCTTCCAACATCTATGTAGGCTTGGAGAGAGTGAAGACTAATTGTTCCACTGGAAGTCCTTGAATTTTGCTGTTGCTAGGTGCCAGCAGCTCTGAGCAGCCAGATGTGCAGCTGTAGTGTAATGGGATGAGTAATGTTGAAACAGCATTAATTAATTAATGAACCTGTTGCCTTCCCCAGGCACCATGCTGGACGGTTCCCATTTAGACGAAGACCAGTTCAGCCCTTCCCAGGCAATGTTCCTCCTCAAGCTGCTCTAAACCAGGACCAGAACAATAACTTACAGGTATTGTCTTGCTGTATTTTTAAACCATGGAATTCTGACGTTTTGCTTTTGGTTTAATAATGATGTGTAGTAGAAAAAACCTTGTCTTGAAACTTCTGTAAGAGCCTGTCTTCCATGGGGGAATAATTGCCACCTGAGTTCTTCATTAGTGTAGCAAATTCCTTTCTTCCACAAAATATTTCAGGCTGAATGTTACCTTTTAGCTGCTTCTGTCCTTAAGGAAGTTGTAATGGGGGGGTGGTCTGTCACAGGCTGGAACTGAGGGCAGGGTTTAGGTTGCACCTCTGTAGGATTTGGGTCTAGAAGCAGTCTAAGTCTTTGATTTCCAGCTGACAGTTGTGATGCCAATGAAAGTTAATTAGCTGCAAATACATAATTCACATAGATCTGGTGCTTGATGGCTGTACTGGACAGTGTTCTTGGACCACCAGTGTGAGTTAACCAGTACTGCCAATGTGAAGTTTGGGTTTCTGACTTTGTATCTGGGGCTACTTGAAAAATTTTGTATTCAAACAGTGGCATTTGGGCAACAAAAACACACAGTTTGCCACCTGATTTTTCTAATGCATTTCTGAAATTCTCCTTTACCAAATGTGCTTTATTTTGGCAGGGGGAAAATGGAGGCAGAACAAACGAATCTGAGACACCTCCTGATGAAGGACAGGCTTTCCAAGAACTGCAGCAGGCCAACCCTTCACTCGTGAGCACGGCGTGGGTTTTCTTCAAGACTTTCTTTGCATCCCTCCTTCCAGAGGGGCCTGGACTGACCCGCAACTGATTTGTCACCAATCTGCTTGTCTGAAACTGCAGTGGGCACCTGAGAGAACTGGATACCAACTCCAGACCAGGCATGGAAAGGGATGGTACTTCCTCTGGCTTTCACTGACCAAGCAAATAAAGCTGCAAGAAGCCTTACCTCATTACAGCCTAGAGACTGAGATGCTTGTCCTCATTCCAAAGAACTTTGTTCCATAGCATTTATTAGGTACCTGTGTAGAGGCTTGGCATTGTGGGCTTGTGCACTAAAGGCACAGTCTCTGAGTGGGTGTGCAAAAATGTTAGGGAAGCAAATTGCTTCTTCTGTGCAATGTGATTCCTGTTGGAATGTTTCAAATGCTATTTTAATTACACTGAGTGTAGGATCTCAAACAAAAATTGCTAGATATGCATTAGCAGATTTTTAGGAAAGATCTATTGTTAAATTGCTTCAACAATATTTTAACTTTTCTTTGTAAATATTTTCTATGAAGAATGTGTTGTGCAATCTCCTTGTTGGATAAAGTGGATGACTGTAAGACAGTGATGTGGATAAGCAACTACTTCCATAGAGTTGCAGACTAAATTTCATATTGCCAAATTCAGATTAGTTTAAATTCAAGGCTTAATTCCCCTTTCCCTTTCCCCCTGTCCCCCTGCCAGATCACAGGGGAAGAGTGTGTTCAGCTCTAAATATACTTAACAAAAACTTACGCAAACTGTAAACTTCTTCACTGCTTTTGGATGCAAACTTAAAGCAGTCTAGTTCCTGTATTCAACTTTGCCTTCTCACTCCAGTGCAACTCTCTTGTGTTACTTCATTGTGTTCCCTTTCATTTCTGATATGATTAAGGGCTGTTATTGCAATAAAATTTGCAGGCATTTATATCCACACTTGTATATATCTTCTACAGCAATCAGAAGACTACCTGTGCAAAGCACAGCATGTGCTCTTGCCTGGCTTTTATTGAAATGTCATGATGAGGGAGTTGGCATATGAGGGGGAAAAGTGCTTCCAGAGCTTTAAACTCAGCTCCTTGCCCAGCTGTGTTCTTCAGCAGGCCTTTAGCAGGTGAAATGCCTTGGATAGCTTGGAGTTTTCTTACGGAAAGCTGCTGACAGAAAGGACACTTTGAAATGGGTAATTCTGTAGGTATTTGGAAAGCTGGGCTCCTTGAACCCTGCCTGTGCCTCCTGGTGGAGTTGCAACACTCCTTTGGCTCAGGGTTTTAATTTGGCTTGAAATGTGCTGTCCAGGAACAGCTGTCACTCCTGGAACTTGTCATTCCTTTCCTCTGCTGCCTGCACTTGGCAGGACAGTTTGTTTGGGAGTGAGTTGGCAGGGCCAAAACACATCAGTTGGGACAAGCAGGTGTAGCAGGTAATGCTTGATCTTGCCACTTCAGATCCGACTGTTTTTTATGTGAACAAATTCCTTTCCAGGCTTGTTTTTCTTGGAGGATGAGTAGGACAGTGGTAAAATAGTCTAAGTATTTAGAATGATATAATTAGAGAGGAGGTCAGTTTTGTTGCCCTAGGTATATCCTGCATAAGCCTTTGAGGATGTTCCTGGAGGGGGTGCCTGCTCTTTCTTGCCTTGCTAATGCTCTGGTGCTGCTCTGGGAGTGGCACTCCCTGAACAAAGGCAGCCCCAGGCTTTTGCACCCTCACAGTCTGTGTCCCTGTCCCTGTGTGCTCCTTATCGAGGGTGTTTTGTGGATTGAGGATTTTTCTCCCTCGGGCTGTAGCACACCTCGGGTGTGTTGGCAGAATGCTTCAATTAACTGAGCTGTATCTGTGCCCAGTCTTAGCAGGAGAGGGCAGCTCCTGGCAGCTAGAAATAAACTGCTTTGGTGTGGTTGAGGCAATGAGCACATAGTGCTGGATTACTTGTGAAATCCCTAATCTGAAAATTTATCAGAGACTCCAAAACATCTGTTGTTTTGTGGCTTTTGCTGTTCCCAGGGGCAGGCAGCTGGGTTTAAAACTGGTTGGAAAAACGAATGAAGTGTAGCTAATGCCACAGCAGGGATGCAGTGAGAGCCCTGGACCTCAGAGAACATCTCCTTAATGGCTCTGCTGCTGCTGGGGTGGAGGGGAGCTGTGACGGCAGCAGAGCACACACAATGTGGAAGTAAATCCTGTATAATCCTGCAAAGGCAGCTGCCAGTGGTGCACCCAGGCAGGAGCTCTGGGATGTGAGGGAACAGAGCTGGCTGAGGGCTCCAAGCCCCTGTGACTGAGTCAGTCTGGTGTTAAGAGGAGTTGGGAGCCTGGGGTGGCCCTAACCCTGTCACTGACCCCTGACCAGTGGAGGTCTCTGGTTGCCTGAGGCAGCAGGGATGAGTTGAGGCAGGAAAGGATCTGAGGCAGCTCAGCTTAGAGGGATGTCCAGGTAAACAGTGAGGTATGTAAGGAGGGATGGCAAGGAAGGGGGTAGAAGCTGGATGCCAGCTGTGGGTGACAGAGAGCATGGCCCTGAAGCTGAGGGAATCCAGATTTTAGACATAAGGAAAATGTGAGCCTTGAATATTCCAGAGCAGGACTGCAAGAGCAAGACTATCCCCTCTGCTGGGTCAGAAGTTGCAGAGACCAGAAGGGGCCTTGAGGCTGTGGGTTTAGGAGGCTGAGTTTGCCTTGGCTCACACTTCAAGCTCTGATTCTGCTACTGCTTAAGCTCCTCTGCATGCTTGTGAGAAGAGCTGTGTGCAGATGTGCTGCAGCAGCACCCTGCCTGTTCAGCGTGTGCTGTGCTCCTGAGAGCAGGCAGGTTGTGGCAGTCAAAGTCCTCGGAAGGTCCACAGGGTGGCAAAGTGAGCAGCAGGATAAAGCCAGCTCCTTCTGCTGCCGTGTCCCCTGATACCCTCTGGCAGCTGCTCCTGGCTGAGAGCAGTTCTCTGTCCCCACTGAGAAACAAATCAGGGAGAAATGGACAATCTGTTCTTCCCAGCCACCTTTGTTCCTGTTGTGGGAACTCCTAACAGGCTGCTTACTTGGGGAACCACTCAAGTCCTGTTTGTCACTATGGATATGGTCCTGTCCTCAGCTCCTGGAACATAAATCTCATGGGAATGAGGTTGTTGCTGAGCAGATAAGCTGGTGATGGTGGTGTTTGTTTGTGTGTGGTTTCCCATTTTCTCCAAAAAGCTGTTTCACTTATGCCCTTACTTGCCCGTTGTCCCTGTTCTCAGCAGCCAGGGACATCCCAGCAGCTCTGCATGTATCCAGCTGAGTGTTACAACTCCCTCTGGTCTTTCCCCTGTGATCTATTTCTAGCTGTGGGATTTTCAAAGCAGTGCACACAAACTGTGTTGCCTCAGAGGCCATCCCCCACTGTCTTCCCAAACGTGCCAACTGCATCTTGGTCACCTCCCTCCAGCCCTTCTGCTGCATAAGAGCAGCTCTTGAAATGCCTGCTGGTGTTTAATGTGGTGTGAATTTCAAGTGGAATGGCAGGGTGGAGGTGAAGGAGCTCTGGTGTACAGCTGGGTCACAAACCTTGAGTGAGGGGATTGAGGTCAGTTCATGTTCAGCTGCCTGCCTGGGGGGTTGGACAAATCCTGGCTTCTGCTCCCGTGTCTTGTGTCTGCTCTGAGTCACCTCCCCAGTTTCTTACAGTAGCACTGAAAGTTGTATTTGTGCTCTTTCAGTCCAGATTTGGCAGTGCAGGGTCAGTGCAAGTACAGCTGGCTGCACTTCCAGCTCCAACCCAGCTGCCTTGGGCACCCTCAGCTGTGAACAGCCTGGGCTGACTCAGGGCCACCTGGGTGTGCCAGCTTTTTTTTTCTTTTTAGAGGTTTTCTTTGGACGATACTGGTACAGAAGAGAAGGAACTGAGCTGGCTTCAGGAGAATTTGGAGTTACCCAAGGAGAGTCCTTGAGGCTGAGAGCTCTCACTTCATCATGTGATTGTGGATTCCAGGTTACTCCTGCTTTCTAACATTTTGAGACCTCTTGAGTAACTCAGCTAGTACCAATTTCATTTGGCATCACAAATCTGTATTCGGATACTGGTATAGCTTTAACTTATTTAACTGGTTTATAAAACATTAATATCTGTATTAACATTTTAATAACCTTTTATGAACATTTGAATACGTTATTTGTCTCAATTCTATAAACCTCTAGGACAGATGGGAGCAGCAGTTTTTGGGCTGACCCCTCCCCTGCCATCCCAGGGCTGACCTGCTGTGTGAATCCTGGCAGTGGTGCTGGGGCCCATCCTGCTGACGGGTGCAGCCAGGGTACCTGGAGGGCTCTCTCAGGAAGCATCTGCAGGGTAACACCAAATGTTTTGGTCAATGCAGCACAAAGATTAATGGCACTGTGTTGTACCTCTGCCCTGGACAACATGGGGAAAAACAACCCCAGTTACAGGACAGTCCTCAGCTAGGTGGTGAGTACATGTGTGCGTGCACGGCCTTCAGATAAAGCCTTACACAGCAAATATTTATCAAAACATCTTCCAGCATCCCCTTTGCAGCTTGGGTGTTTAATTTTCTTTGGGGTTTAAAGCCTGCCCTGCCTCCTGCTAGCCAAAATTAACCTTTCCTTAGGCTTTTAAATCTGACCTGACTTGTCCTAGCCTGACCTTGCACTGGGAGGAGGATGGGCTGCAGTGTCCCTGCTGCCCTGGCCTCTGCCTGGTTACTCCAGGACAAGGATGCTCACAGCATCTCTGTGTTCCACATGCTTTTGCTATTGTAGGCAGAAAGTCTCCAGCCTTCCTGTTCCCACTGGAGGTCAATGCCCGGCAGTTCCCTGTCCTCCTTTTCTCTGAGCTCTGCCTGTCTGCTGACAGCAGACTCTGGGGCAGGGGAGATGGCCTGGAAGGGGGCTGTGAGTGCACTGCATCTGCCAGGGCCAGCACAATGGGGCTGGGCTCCTGGACTTTCTGCCTTTATCTGCCCCGGGACACTGGTGACAAATAAAATACCCTTGTATCAAAATGCCCGTTTTCCCTTTCCCCCATGCTGATGGGAATTGCTGCCCTGGGCAGAGAGGTGGTTGTGGCCTCCTGGGGCCTGCAGGATTCCCTCTGTGCCAGATGTTGGCCACTGTGCCCACAGCCCTTGAACTGCGAGCTGTAGGACAGAAAATAGAGCTGTTAGATGGTTAAATCCTCTCGAACTCAATCCTTGTGTAACATGCCCATGTTCTTTGCAGCTGCCCTGGGAAGAGCTGTCCCAGCCAGGGCAGTGGGGATGCCGTGGCAGCTGGGATGATGCCATGGGGGTGGCAGCTCTGCTGCTCCAGCACCTGCTGTCTTTGTGTGTTGTGTTCCCAACACTCAGCTGTTCGTCTGTGAAGCACTTTGGGCTGGCAGCAGGCAGCCTGGCCACGGCCACCGTGCTGCTCTCCTGGAGAAGCCAGGTTCCCCTCGGCGGGTCAGTGACCGTGAGTGCCTCCCGCAGGGTACCCGAGGCCATTCACTTTCTCAACTCAGGAAGAAAACAGCACGGCAGGGTGGAGGCTGCTGGACTGCGGGGTCCCCGCAGGAAATGTGCTCACCCTGCACAGGGAGGGGAGGGGAGGAAGGCTGGCACCTTGTCTTGGTCTGGGGGTTGAGGGTGCTCCTGCAGCACTGGCAAGCTCTCACCTGTCCTTCTCCATCAGTCTTTGCCAGCAGAAAGGTTCACAGGAGATGTTGTGAGCCTCCTGGCTGAGATAACCCCACTCTGTTTTGTCCTGGAGTTTGTTTTGGGATTGGGATGGGCCCCAGCAGCACAGCAGAGGTGCAGGAGGACAGTGGTGTACAGAGCACAGGTGTGCACATGGAGTGCATGTGAACTTGGGTCTCTGATGTTCCCCAAATAGCAGCTGAGAGTCTGGGTGCATGAAAAACTCCACCTTAGTGGGGTTTTGCCCATGTGAATGGTGGCAAACAAGATTTGCAACAAATCCAGCCAACAGGCAGAAAACATCCTAGCTTTAAGGCCATAAAGCTTTTGAGGGATGTGGGAGATGTGGGTTCACCCAGTGGTAGCAGGAAGCACCCTCTTCCCAGGAGCATGCCTCAGTTTTCCCACAGTGTGTATAAAACCAGTGGAAGGGGGAGCAGTTAATGGTGTAGGTCCTTTCAAACAGGGCTTTGCTGGGGAACTACTACAAGAATGCAAAATAAGGGCTATTTCTGCATGGAGAAAAAATGATGAACTGGCTTGAGGCAGCATGTGAGGCTGCTTGCCTCGACTTTATCCTCTTCAACTCTCCACCCCCCTGTACATGTCCTGAGTTAAAGGAGTCTTGGCAGCAGCCCCAAGCCCTGCAGCCCAAACTCCTGCGGAGGGAGGAAGGCAGCGTGCAGCATGAAGGGTGTTAAGGAAACTATAGGAAGATTAGGAAATGTGTGATGAGTTTTGATAAGTGGAGGAAGCAGGTCATGTCCTGCTTCGAGTGGGCTCTGCTGGGGGTATGAAAGCAGCCTCTGCCTCTGCCAAGAACCACTCGGTCTCTCTGCTCTCACTGAAGATGTGCTGGGCTGGCAGGATGATGCTGGGGACCTTCAGCATCTTGCTGGTGCTGGTCCCTGCAGCAGCAGCCTGTGATTTTGGGCCCTTCCCCTACAGAGCCACGGGGATAGTCTGCAGGATGACCAAGCCTGCAGCATTGCTGTGTAAGTGCCTGCTCTTTGGTGCTGTGCTTGCCCTGTCTCTGCCGAGGGAGGGGGTTTCTTGCTTCTCTGTCTCTCGTATAAACACCTGCCTGGGAGCCCAGGTTAAATCATGGGCACCTGATCTGAACAGGCAAAGGAGCTTGAAAATTGTCCCCAGCCCCTCTCCTCAGCCCAAGGGTTTAGTGCTGTTGCTGTTGGGGCTTGGCAGGATGAAAGAGCTCGGACAAATGTGTGTTTGACTTCTCTCCTCATTGCAATCTCATCTCTTGGGGTCACTGTGCAGAAGTGGGGAAACGTTCTCTGCTGCTGTGGGCTTATTTGCAAGGATTTGGGAGCTTTGCAGGTGGAGGAAGAACTTAGTTATTCTGTGGAGGGTAGGAACAGCTGTGTCCTGTCCCATCCGACAGTGGTACATGCAGAGAAAGATGTATTCATGCTGGACAAACTAAGAGAAGGTATTTCTGGAAGGAAAAAGCCCTGTACAAACATGTGCCTGAGGCTGAGGCTGGAATGGGCTTAATAATGTTGGGGAAATGGGCACAGAAACTTGAGTATCAGAATTTTTTCTTTGTAGACCCAAGAGCTGACTGCAATACAAGTAAGCAGCAACAAAGCAAAGCACTGGGTAGCCAACAGCTTGTGTGGTGTAAGGATGAGCACAGCCTTGACCTTTCCAAATTCTGCTCCTGGCCATGATTCCCTGGAGACAGCTCCTGCTGGTGGCTGTCAAGCCACGTGAGCTGTTGTCCCTTGCTGCCATCAGCTGTTAGAGTTAGGGAATTTTAATTTTTTTCATTTACTCTGAAACTACTTCCAGTGCTTCCTTAATCTAATGGAAATGCCTCAGATGAAAGCCTTCTGTAGTGCTTTAATCCAGAGTGTGGGTCTGGTTTGCAGCCAGGAGAGATTGCAGTTTGACATCTTTGCCCTTTTCTTCCACCGATAGTGAACAAGGAAACGGCCCAGGTCATTCAGGCAGCCTTCAGAAATGCCAAATTCCCAAACATCACCGGGGAAAGGTCCATGCGGCTCCTCGGCCGGGTGGCTTATGGGCTCACCAAGTGAGTATCTCTGTGTCTCTGTGCCAGGGGAGGGGATGGGAGGGAGAGGGGAACAGAAACAGGCCTTGGAGGGAGCTTTGATCCAGCAGTTCCTGGTGAAAGCAAAGGTCTGGACTGGGACAGACACATTTTTAGATCTAAGCCTTGCTGACAATTTGCATGTTATGTGTTATTTAAGAGTTATTTGTTTTTCCAAGTGAGTGGGCACTCAGCAAGGCAGCGTGTAGAGCTCATTTCTGCCAACGGGGATGGGCAGTAATGTCCCTGTGGGCTGGGGCACCTGTGGCCACTGACAACAGATGGTGCCCAAGGCACATTGAGAGGCAGAGGGGACCCATCCAGGGCTGCCAGAGCCACCCCTGTCAGTGGGATGTCACTTGGCTGTGCTTTGTGACAAACCAGGCTGTGTGTCGCTGTGTTACTCACTTTTATTTTGGGACCACAAATTCAGTGGTGCATTCCCAGAACAGACTTCCTGCCATGCCCAGGGCTGCACAGAGCACTGCAGTAAAACAGGGCTGCACTGCTCCGTGTTTAAAGCGTCCCACGCCCTTGGATCCAAATATTGTGAGGGAGGCACAGTGCACAAAGGCAGAGCAAAAGCTTCACTGCCACTGTCCTTGTGCCTGGCCCTGGGATTTGCAAAAGCTCTGGAGCCTGGCATTGGCATGGGTCCCTCAGAGATCCTTGCTCAGGAATAAACCTGTCCTGCCCAATCACAGAAAACAGCTCTGGGCTGGGGACAAACTGTGTTTCTGTTGTTTCCAGCATCCAGGTCAATGACTTGTCCATAGAGAGGAGCGAGGTGGAGCTCAAGGAGGACAATGCCATTCACATTGCCATTAAAAATGTGACAGCCTTTTTCAAAGGGACTCTCACCTATGGCTATGCTGGTGCCTGGTTGTAAGTACCTGGGTCTGGGGGCTGCTGAACACCACAGCCCAGCTCCTGCTGCTGCCCGTGGGACTGGCCCATGGCACAAGTAGAAGTGAGAGGATTGCCTGAGACAGGATTTCATGTGCTAGCAGAGCTGCTG
This sequence comes from Rhipidura dahli, assembly GCA_013399225.1. Taxonomy (NCBI): domain Eukaryota; kingdom Metazoa; phylum Chordata; class Aves; order Passeriformes; family Rhipiduridae; genus Rhipidura; species Rhipidura dahli. The sequence goes on along the minus strand of VXAC01008757.1, from coordinate 278,455 downwards.
AGCCCCATCACTGCTCTGCTCATCTGGCTTTCTGCCTTTCTGTCCTCACCTTGCATGACGAGAGCAGATGCCCAAAGCATATGAGTCAACTTCTTCCCTCCCCTTCGTTTCTCTGTAAAGTCTGAGTGGATAAAAAGGGAGTTTAAAGCTCCTAAGTGCCACGAAGGCAGCAGTTTGCAATGATTTAAAGCCAGAGTACCTGAGATGGGCTGTGGTATGCTGGGGGTTTGCCCACTGCAGAGCAAGGACTGATGTGAGAGGTGGTATAAAATCCACATCTGTCAGGGAGAAGCTGCTCCTGGCACAGGTTCCTAAATGCCCCCTTTTCTGCTGTTACAGTTTGCAGCTTTTTCATTCTGTTGATTTTGAAATCAAGTCTTCCATTGACCTCCAGCTGGACATCAAACTGAGTAAGTCTGTTACAATTCCCAAACTTTTTCAGTACGGCTCAATTCCCTCCCCGCTCTGGTTTGTGGGTTGCATGTACGGGTCAGGTTCTCCTGGGCCATGTTAGGGGACAGCTGAATCTCTGATGGCAGCAGCTAGGGCAGCTGGCAGGGATCCAGATGCAGCATCAAGAAGGGTGCCTGGTAGACCATCTCAGCTGGAGCTGCGAGCAGAAACCCTCGATCCAGGTGCAAGGCAGCCCCACCTGCCCCGGCTTGGCAGGGTCTGGAATCTTTGGGAAACATTCCCTGGAGATGTGGGGAACCCTGGCTGGCCCTCTGCAGTGATGCCCTGCTCCAGGCCTGCAGTGTCTGCAAAGTGCACTCATCCTTCTCATCTGAGTAACAAATAATTTGTTTTCTTTTTCCTCTCATCCCATGCAGCTTGCCAAAAGGAACAAGTGGCTCCTGATGCCTCGGACTGCTACCTGACTTTCCACAAACTCACACTTCACCTCCAAGGAGACAAGCAGTGAGTCTGTCCCCTTCCAAAATCTAGATTTATGGTCCCCCTGCTGGCCCCCAAATGCCCCCCACCCAAATGTGCAGGCCATGGGTGGCCCTTGACTGTGCTCCCTGTCTCACACAGACCTGGCTGGCTGAAGCAGCTCTTCACGGATTTCATCTCCTTCACTCTGAAGCTTGTCCTCAAGAGGGAGGTAAGATCAGCCTGGGGACAGAGGAAAGCTCTGTGTAGCTTTGTTAAGCCACACATTTTTGCCCACAAGGCAGTAGCAGCGTAATGTTAGTGCTCGTGAAAAATAAGACAAATTAATTGAATCCACAGGAAAAAAAAAAAACCAACCAACCAAAAAAAACAACAACAACAACAAAACAACCAGCTTGGACAAAGTGAGAGGTGTTGCTGATCCTGAGGCTGCTGGACTGTGACCAACAGCCCTCACATCTCATTGAGGTTCAGGTCTGCTTTCCAATCCAAAATCCTACCCCTTTCCTTAATTTTTTTCCCCTCTTTTCCTCATGTAGGTGTGCAAAGAAATAAATGCTGTTGCTCAGACGCTGACAAATTTTATACTTGATTTAGCAGGTAAATATTCTTGCTTTTTCTACTTTCTTTTTTTGTGTATAACTTTTATTGTTTGAGCCCCATCAAAAATGTCCTTCTAAAATGTGTATGGGATCCCAAGCCCTCAGAGAGAAGCAAAATAAACCTTGGTAATGTTACATTTGGAATTTTCTGTATCAGGCTGATGTTAGCTAGAACAGGAGCATGCACTGCAGTGTCAGGGATGAGCTATTACAGCATCTGGAGATTTTTCCCAGTCCCAAATATCAGGGAAAAGGAGTGGAATGCAAAACTGAGTATAATTATCTCTATTTCCCAGTGAAGAAATGGAGTCAGTGAGCTGTAGTAGGATCAGCACTAGCATCCAAAGGAGCAGGAACCCTTGTCCCATCCCTGTGTCCTTTTATAACTCCCAGTCACCCGTACCAAGTCCTAAAAGTGACTGTCACAAGCTCTGCTCAAGGTCCTGTTTCTGGTGTGAGGTTTCTGTGTTTCCTTCCTGCAGCCCATTTTGTCCGGGATAAGGATATCATTGTTGATATCTCCCTGGCATCAGACCCTGTCATAAAAGCAAGCTACATAGAATCCCATCACAAGGTAAAGTAACCCAGGCTGCTCAGAGACCAAAAGTTTCCTGGCTGTGGTGTGCTCAGGAGGGCTTGGAGAGGCTGGTTCTGTGGGGCCATGCCACGCCACTGCAGCCTGGGCTGATGCCAACCCGCTCCCTACTCTGTGCCCAGCCAGGCTTTGCCTTGCAATGGAAATGCAGGTGTTGACTTTCTGTCCTGTCTCCCTGCTGTTTGCTGTGGCCAACAGGCTTGTTGTCATTTCCAGGGCCTTGTCCTGTACAGGAACAACTCCAGCGTGCTGAGTGACTCCGTTTTCTCGCCGGTACTGCTGACCGAGTCCCGGATGCTCTACTTCTGGTTCTCTGAGCACAGCCTCAGCTCTCTGGCTTCAGCTGCTTTCTTAGATGGGCGACTGGTGCTGAACCTCACAGGGGAGACACTGCAGGTGATTCCCAGAGGGGTACCCTCCTTATCTCATGCATCATATTCTGGGGAGAAAGTGAAAAATTCACTGAGTGCCGTGTTTTGGTGAGAGCCGGTTGCTGTAGAAGATAGAAATCTGCACTCAGTCACTGCATGTGATCCTGGAATCAGTGCCTCATCAGGAGTGTGCTCCCAGGCAGTGTTATTCCCTTCAGTGATAGTACCAGCTGATAGAAGCCTTGTCTGCTGAGTTGTAAAGGGATGTGATTTTCTGGGGGAGCCCTGAGGTAGGAAAAGGGGGAGCCCTGGGGGAGTTCAGCCATGACCTGCACTGGGCACAGGCCCCACCTCGGTGCTCTGGCCTGTCCAGCCTGCACCAGGGGCAACCAGAACCTTGTCTTTTGTTTTTCCACAATCTGTTTCTGGTTTGTTTCTGAAGGAGCTCTTTGAGATGGAAGACACAGAAGTGCAGCGGAAGGCAGTGCAGATGGTAACTTTCTGTCCTATTCAGACAATTTTATGTCAAATGGGGAAATTTCATATGGATTCTGTTGCATTTGTAATAACTTGGGTCCTTTCTTTGACAACCTGAGTGTTGGGTGGGCCTGATGGACAAAAACAGGGGCTGATGGAGAAGCAGTTGTGCTTTGCAAGAAGGATTTCTCCATCTTCCATGCTGGCACAGTTTCCCTGAAACCTGGCTGAGTTATTTGGCTTGTATGAACAAAAGGAGGAACTGGGGACTGCAAAAGGAATGCAGCTGTGTGGCAGGAAATTGGTATGGAAAAAGCCTGACTCATCTGTTGCTCTTTACCCGAGCAGGTTTTTCAAGGCACGTCCTATAATGACTCTGTGGCCAAGGTGTGGAGTCTCAGCCAGCCCCAGATTTCTCTTCAGCCTGAAGGGACAGTTGTGAGGGGTTTGGTAGCAGTGGAGGTCAGCATCCTTCCTGCAGGAGAGGAACCCCTGGTGGCTCTGTACATGGAGAAGGTCAGTTCTTACACCTCCTGACTGTGAAGACCTTGGGACAGGCTCTGTCCCAAGTCAGGACCATTCCTGGTGTGCAGGGCCCTTTGGGAAGCGTGGGCAGCTAAACCACGGGAGATGGAGAAGGGAGATCAGTATCTTTTAACATTCCCATCTGCTCCTTAGAAATTTGAGGCTGGGAATGATGATGGTGACTATGTTGGCTTAATTCCCCTTCCATTAGGCCAGCCCACTGTCAGTGTGCAAGGTGGTCAAAGCAGCAGAAAGCTCTGATGAGCCCCCATTGACAATTATTTGACACAGGGTAGTGTCAGTGAGATATTTCAGGAGAGAATGGAGGCACCATGGGAGTGTATTTATTTTGAAATCTCCTTGTTCCCAAATTCTAGCTCTGGCCCCCACTCAGAGGGTAGTTGTACCTGAAATGTAGATGCAGCTCTGAAGAATGTGAAGCTCAAAATATAAGCTTTTCCTCACTGAGAAACACCACCCCACAAAGCAATTTCCATCCTTATGCAGGACTTGGTTCACAAAATAGCAGAAGTCCAGTGGATGAGCCAGCCTGGAGCCCCAGAGACTGAGCTGTGGGCATGAGGGGGGAGTTTGTTGCATGCAAGTGGAGAAGGAAAAATGCTGGCCTTCTCTAGCAATAGCTGGAGGTAAAGCCAAAAGGACATTGAAGAGTGGCTTCTAGAAAACAACCCAAAATGTCTAAATGCAGTCCCCTCCTATAAGGAAAGATTAGCTAAGCCTCAACCCTGCTGTTCTTCCCTCTGCAGGAAATCACAGTCACTGTCCAAGCCACCTATGTAGAAAAGAAACTCATTTTGCAGCCTGTGGACTCCAGGTTGGTACTGGGGTCTCTTGAGAGTTGCCTCTTTTGGCCCACATTTAAGAGCAGCACAAAAAGAGGATCTCTGCAGCACTTAGTGACTTTTCTTCCCCTTTTCCCCTCTTCCCTTCAGCATAGAGATTAAAGTGTTTAAATGCACGGCTGATCCAAGTGGGGTAAGTCCTAAAAAAAGTATTCTCAAAGCCATTTGAAGCTAAATGATGTCTTTAAGGCATTTTTGTACTAATTTTCTGGTTTTCAGAAGGACCCATCCATACAAAGCTTCCTGCAGGACAGGATCTCAGTTGCTGGCATTCCAGAAGTAACTTCAAGTGAGTTTTCCTTTTGGGGAAACGCCAACCTACTCCATAAATTGTCTAACATCAGATCTCCTAAACCTGAGCACTGAAAAAACACATCAATAACACTGACAACTGGGAAGGGGGGGACCACATTAATGTTTTGAGATGCTGCTGGCTTCACTTGGGGAATGAGGAACCCTTGTAAGTGGCTGGGAGAAGGGAAAAGTGAGTTTTCTGTCAGGGTGAAGGTTGTGGGGCATTGAGGCACAATTAGCTTTTGGCAACAGGCAGCACACAATGAGCAGCAAGCCAGGATGGACATCCCTGCAACTGGATGGGTTTGTTGATTCCACAGGTATTGCATCAGCTCTGACTTCACTGATGAACAGCAAAAGGCTTGATCTCTTTGATATCATAGATCCTGAGATCATCACCAGAAAGGTAAGCAGAGCTCAGAACTACTTGGCTCTCAAAGCCCTCTTGGGAGCGTGGCATGAACTAACATAATATTTTCTGTTCTCTCCCCACTTTTTAGGGATATGTAATTGTACAGCTTGACTTTGGCTTCCCAAGTCATTTGCTTCTTAATTTTTTTGAGAAAAGTTTGTAGAGCTGATCCCTTCACAGAGGAGCACAGGAACTTGTGTACAGCCAGAAAGATTGCCTTTGAACCAATTAAAAGACGAGATGATTTAAATCAGTTTTGATGGAATTTTATTTCCTTTTCCTGAGAAACATTCTAGGCTCTGTACAACTGTACTTCCACGGAGCCTTTCTTCTGCAAAGATTTTGAAGTCTGCACCTCAATCCATGCTACTTTTTCAGGATCTTTAAAGGTCTTGTGTGCTTAGGAGTCAGGGCTGGGCTCTTGAAGTGCACAGGCTTTGGGTTAACGCCCTCAGGAGGCAGCACAAATGGGTTTTGCCACCTTTTGGCATCTCTGCTGTTACATTTTGGAAACACAGCACCTTTTGTGCTCATCCTGGGTTTCACTTCTGCCAGGAGTCTCCTGATGTTGACAGAATCCAACAAGTCAAATGATATTACCAAACTCCAAGTAAGCTCAGAACCAGTAATGCTAAAAGACCTGGATATGGCTGAAAAAAGTAAATGGGATGTGAATTTGAAGTGCAGTATAGTAACAGAGAGATCTTGTGCCCAGGGTAATTTCTTTACAGACCCTGGTGGCTCTGTGTAGAGCTCCAAATGCCCATGTTGTTGAGACAATGACAGAAAAGATGAGAAAAGCAATGAAAATGGTAAGGAAACCAAAGAGATTATAAGAGAAATTGTAAGTGAATAGTCAGACAGCAAGTTCCTGTTCCTTTCTACTGGAGTGCAATAATTTATCTCAAGTGGCTGAACTATTTTCCTGTACCAGATCATGCTTCTCTTTTTTTGTCTAGGAGGAGATCTTAGGTGACAAATCCAACACCTGTAATGGTGATCCCATTAACAGAGGTAGAGATGATGCTCTCCTCCCTCTCAGAGCAGTATAAAAGTATTGAAGTTGGTCCCAGGAAGAGGCTGGTAGCAGGATGGGCTCAGTTTCCTGAGCTCCTTGGCCATGGTGGTTGCTCCCTGTGCATTGTCATGGATGTCACCGCTGGGATATGAGCCAGGTCCCTCTGACCTGCTCCTCTCTCACCCACAACACCAGAGGCACTTCCTTGTTCCACGTGACTGCTGGGCTGAACATCCCTCCAGTGGTCCTGGCATCCAGGCTGGTGGGGGAGGAGGCTGGAAGGGGCTCGGTGGCTCCAGGGCAGCCAAGGAAGGTCTGACCCAGCTGTGTCCATGAAACAGCAGGAGCCGAGGGGTACCAGACGTGCGAGGCCGTGGTGTGGCTGACTGTGGCCTGGGAGAAGCCCTGGGGCAGTGGGCAGTTTTCCACCTCCTTTCCCACCCTGCTCCCATCACTGCCTCTGCCAGCTATTTCAGTGCCAGCTATTTCAGTGCCAGCTAAGGGCTTGTCCATGTTCCCTCCTGCTCTAAAGCCACCACTGCTCAGGTGTTTTCACACCCTGCATGGCAATGTCTGCTGAAGACCATGGGACCTGGCTTCTATCAAGCCACAGCCCTTTGGTTGTCCTAAATGACACCCCCCACTAGAGGGGTGAGTATTAATAAAAAGGAAATGGCAGGGAAAAAAGCACTTTTTTTTCTGCTTTTGAAGTGCCTTGCCCCACCGCGGGGTGGGGGTGCGTGTTCAGTGGGGACTGGACTGGGCTGCCCTTCCATGGGGACAAAGGAAGGCAGTGGAGCTGGGGAAGGATCAGGAGCAGAAGTTTGATGAGGAGCAGCTGAGGGAACTGGGAGGATTTCAACCTGGAGAAAAGGAGGCTCAGGGAGGACCTTGCCGCTCTATAACTCCCTGAACGGAGGGTGGAGCCAGGTGGGGCTCTGTGTCTTTTCTCCCAGGTAGCAAGAGACAGAACAAGAGCAAACTGCCTCAAGTTACAACAGAAGAGTTTCAGGTTGAATATTAAGGAAAATGCCTTCACCAGAAGGGGGGACAGGCTGTGCAGGGCAGAGGTGACTGTTCAAAAGCTGTGTGGATGTGACACCTGGCGACATGGTTTAGTAGCGAACACAGCAGTACTTAATGGCTGGACTCGATGATGTTGGAGGTCTTTTCAAAATTAATTATTCCAGGGGGGAGCAGTGAGACCTCCGCTGCCTTCCCCATCCCCCGGGGCCGCCGTTCCTCCCCAGCCCGGCGGGGCCGATGCCGGTGCGGGGCCGGTGCGGGGCTGATGCCGGTGCCAGTGCGGGGCCGATGCCGGTCCCGATGCCGGTGCGGGGGCTATGCCGGTGCCGGTGCCCGTGCGGGGACGATGCCGGTGCCAGTGCGGGGCCGATGCCGGTCCCGATGCCGGTGCGGGGGCGATGCCGATGCCGCTGCGGGGCAGCTCGGCACCCCACGTGCTTTCCCGGCAAAGCCGCTCCGCCGCCGCTGCTTTCGGTTTCGAGCGCGGCGCTGCCGCTGTCCCGGGCTGGCCGCGGCGGGACGGAGCGGGGCCAGGTGAGCGCGGCGGGTCGGGGCCATCGCGCTGGGCACGGCGGGGACGGACGGGGCGAGGCGTCGTGCTGGGAGCCCCACGAGGGTTTGGGGACTGGAGGGGGGAAGGGGATCTGGCTCTTTGCTCCCCAGCTCTTAGACGTTCGTATCTTATGCGAAAAGCCGGGATGGAGAACGGAATCGTGAACGCTGGAGAACACCTTCAAGGCCATCGAGCCCAAGCTTTAGCCGAACAGGTCGCTTGTGCTCCTGGGCAAAAGGTGGGCCAGGAGGTGGCAAAGCGGGGCAGAGCCTGGTAGGTGTCACCACCGGCCCCTCCATCCATTCCCGGTTCCTCAGAGCTGCCTCACTCCCTGCACCGTGCTCGAGGCAGGACAACCAGAGGCAGAGTTTCTGTCTGCAGACACAGATGTTGCTGGACTTGAGAATTTTTTTTTTCCTCTGGTAAGTAATTACGGCACGGCACAGTGTGCCATCGTGCCTTCTCTGGAATTCGGCTGCAGGCTTCATCTGCTTTTCCAATGCAACTTCCTTGGCCTTCGGAGCAATATTAGTAACATTTCATTTTTTGCTGCAGCCCATCTGGCTAGATGTGGAGATCTCAGCACACGCAGCTCTATCTAGACACGGGATCTTTTATCAAATCATTCACATCTGCTACAATCTCACTTAAACCTTGTCTTCATTCCAAAGGAAAAGCAACTTGTTTTATCCTCTTAGATACAATAGAAGAGGTAATTAAATATTTCCTCGTGTGCCAGAATAATCAGATTTATGCATGTAAATAGAAATATTCCCATTGCAAGTGCCTTAACCAAAACCAAGTCAGAGTTTACTCCACAAAGAGCATTTGAGTCCCATTTCTTAGGACCACTCTTCAAATGCTTTACCTAAATTATAATTTCACCTAGCTATACATTTTAGAATAAGATATTGCCCTTCTTATGTTCTGACTGGATATTTTTGCTCATTTCTCTGCTTTTACTGCAGATGCATTTCAGCTGGGGAATTCCCGGATGATTTTACTTTCATTTTGCTCAGTCTTTTGTTCATCAGGTCCCAAAAGGCACAGAAGGACTTTGTGCCTCGGGACAGTGCTGGGTTAGCACACGGGGAAATCAAAGCAGTGGACATTGTCCTCCAGCTCGGTTGTTTGGTGGCTTCCACAACGATTTTGGTGCTGGGGCTCTGTTTCTGGGCTTCCAGTAAGTACCCTGTGCCCTCAGAGTGGGCAAGAAATCAGTAGATTTGCAATAGGGAGTTTCACATTTCTGTTTAATTTTTTGTAGCTGGGAATGGTGCAAATGCCAAGTTGGGGAGGGGGAATTAAATTTTGCAAAGTGTTTTGAAGATTGTTTTGCATTTGAAGGGCAAGGATCGAGGCTGAAAAGTGTTCTGGCTTTTCTTGGGAGGTTTTCCTGCTTCATTTTGGGGTATTTTACTGAAGGTAACTGCCAATCATTCCTGATGGTCTTATTGAGCAGAGCAGCAGCATAGGAGCTGCTCAGGGTCGCTGAGCTTTCATCCAACTTTTCAGTGTTGTTTTGCTCTTGAATATGAGTCCTCCATTAATTTGTATGAGTCTACTCTTTGTCTGAGTGGTTTTCAGTCTTCATTGGCATTAAGGTCTGATTTCTTTCGTTTATGTATGTATTTAATATGGCTTTATTGAGTCTGTTGTTCTTGATCATCAGGGGAGTAAGTTCAGGGCATTGCTGTCTAGAGATTTCTGGCTTTTTTGCTGGAGAAATGTAAAATGAAAATTCCCAAAGCTTAACTGATAAGCCTACTGGGAAATGGAGTTTGGTTAGCAGGAAAGCCTGTTAATTTTCAGTTTGTTTGAGAAGCTTAAATGTTTCCTTTTAAGCTTCCCGGTTACTTGAAACTTTTTTTCCTTTGTTTTAAGTGCATGTGTTACTACTAGTGTCCTTTATTTGTAGGATTAAGGATATAAAAAGAATCTCATAATAAAACATTTTGAATGAAAACTTGCAGAGTCCTTTCCAGTAAGGTTCAGAATTTAAGTTTTTGACAACAAGCTTGACAACTGTTTTTGACAGACTGAGGACAAAACTGATCATGGCTAAACCAAATTTTTTTATCATTTCACCAGGACCATATTTCTTGTTTTTGTTAGAATAGTGAATGACAGGCAAGAAAAGTCAATGACAGGCATTAGAGAATATTTAAAAGCTGGGGGTTTCACCCACATTTTGCTGGGTCCAAGAGCTGCCTCACTTCTTACATAATGCATCCCAAAAGTCTGATCTGGAATGGGAGCAGGGTGAAGTCTCTCCTGTGCTGATACTCTCCTGTTAAAGTGCATGGCAATGCCCTGTAGGAACCAACTTTGACCTGAAGAGTCAGAGATGAGTAGAACAGTGCACAATACCACCAGCTTTGCTCTTATCAGATGTTTTTGGAGCACAGGAACAGAGGAGGTGGATTAGATCCTTTCCATCCCAACCCCTGCTGAAGCACTCAGGTCTCATCCCTTTGCTGCAAGAATTTGGCTCGGTCTCAAAACATCCAAGGCTGTTCAAAGAGGTGGCACAGAGAGGGCAGAAAGTGGTGATGGATGAAAAGGGAAGAGATATCCTCTTAAATATGAGTGGAAAAAATGTCTAGACCCATCTTACCTCCAGTTTTCCAACTTGGCACCTTCTTTTGTCTTCAGCTTCTGGGTGCATGCCATGCCCAGCAGCCATGTGGAGAGGTGTTCCCTGAGTGCAATGTGCCCCAGGTAGTGGCATGGCTCTGCTCCAGCACAACCAGAACTTTCTGATGAATTGAGGATGTCTCTGCTCAGTCAGAAATGTCTTTACTCTTTCCATCACAGCATCTGTCTTTCACTTCTGTTTTGAGTTCTTCCCCTGGCACCATAGAAATCTCCCAGTTTGCTCCTTGGCCGGGTCAAAAAGGTGGCAAAAATAAAAAGCCTGAAGGGGTTTGTTGTACTTTTACTGAATATGTGAGTGGTCAGTGTGGAGGAGAGCCTGCCTGGGGGGTGAGGGCTGAGCAGTGGAGCAGGTGAGTTCTGCAGCACAACCCCCACATGCCTCCACCCTGGTTTTGGGGGGGTGGCTGCTGCCCTTGGCTTGGGAATGTGTTTGCTCAGAAAACAGCACTTGCTGGGGAATGGCACCACGTGCACCACCCCTGTTAGGGGATGAAGGGATATGACCCAACACGATGTTCCCACTCAGCACTTTTTGCTGGACTGGACTAGTCACTGTCCTGCCCCCACCCCACCTAAACTTGGGTGTTATGGTAACTGTGGGAACTTTTCCCTCACCACACTCAGTGCAGCAGTCTTGGACCTGGAGGGACTGTCCTGTCCAAGTGAAGCACAGGTAGCTGGTGGGGAGCTGGAGCTCCGAGGCTGCTCTCTGCAGTTTCTGTTTCTCAGCATATCTGCAAACATGGTAGTTGTAGTTGCATGTGGGTTTCAGTGTCCTTGTAGGGTCCTGTCTGCTGGACACTGCACAGTCAGGATGCTGCTGTAGCTGGGCTGGGACCCTGCTGCAGGATGTTTGGAGTTGTGCCAGATGGTGATTGCTTTCCTCTTCCCTTTCCCTGGGACAAGGGTGGCTGGACAAACAACTACCAGCAGCTGCAGAGCAGGCTGAAATTTCCCTTTGCCATTTCTGCTGACCGGTGGGGAGCTGGCACTGGCACCGGGGGCATTTTCAGCCCCCTACACTTGAAACTCTTTAATGAGAGCTGTGCAGTCTCAGAGGACCTGCTTTTCACAGCTTTTCTGGTGTGACTAACTGCCTGACTTGAACAAGATGCTGCTGCTTCTGCATCAGCTTCCACGGAGGGGCTAAGAGCAGCAGAGTGGCATAGCCCAGCTCAAATCAGGCAGTGACACCAGGAAAGCTGTGATTCCCATGACCTGTTCCTCTAAAGCTGTCTTCACTTGCATCCTAGGGCACAAGGCTCAGTCCTGTATTTTCATCAGACCAGGAGTGAATTCTCAAATGTTGAAACTTTGACGTCACTGCTGGTTGGAGTGAGAAGAGATGAAAAGCATCACAACTGACCCTTGGACCAAGGCAGGGTTTTTAAATTTGTGACTCATGTAAATGCCATGGCCTGGCATGTCTACATCAAGCTCTGTTGTTGTTATCCCCAGGCATTTGCTCCAAGAGAGGCATGTCCCACGTATTGGGGTGTGTCTGTGTGCTGAGACTGCCTGTAGCAGATCAATTCTCTGTCAGAATATGGAGCAGAAGCCACCTTTGCACTTGACAACTGGAAGGAGACTGATTACACCACGATGCAGGTAGGAGATTATGTGCGTGTCTCTGTGGGAAGGAAGTGGGAATGGAGGTGGCATTGTCACCAAAGCAGAAATTAGTTGTTCATCTCCACAAAATGAGCAGCAAGAACAGTTGCCTGAGCCCTTTGTGCAGGGGGGTCCTGCATAAACTTGTGAATTGAGATACAGACAGCTGAACAGGTAAAGCAAAAGCTGCACACACAAGGAAAGCAAAACAAGGAATTCATTCACAACTTCTCATGGGCAAGCAGGTGTTCTCCCATCTCCAGGAAAACAGGGCTCCATCACATGTAATGGTGATCTGGGAAGACAAACATCATCACTCTAACTCCCTGCCTTCCTCCTTCTTACCCCAGCTTTATATTCTGAGCAGGATGCCATATGGCCAGTTGAAGTCAGCTGTCCTGGCTGTGTTTCCTCCCAACTTCTTGTGCATCCCCAGTCCATTCTTTGGCAGGGTGTTACGAGAAGCAAAAAAAGCCTTGACTCTGTGTAAGCACTCTGAATGATTACAAAAACATCCCTGACCTCCCCAGAGGTGCTGGTGCATGTGAGAGATGCCTGGGATGCTATGTTTGGCAGATGGCCACTGCAGCAATACCGATGTCAACAGCTTCTCCCTGGCTGGTGCCAGAGAGACTGCCATAGATTGCTCCTGTCCTCCACAGTCCTGCTGCCAGGCACTGTGCAGACAAGGACTGCCATCCTTGCACCATCATGACTGGGCTCAGATCTCTACTCAAAACTCTGGGAGTAAGGGTAAGACATTCTGGGTTAGACCAAGTGGTAAAAAATCAGATAAAGCCCCTCAGGGCTGTGTGGGTGAACACCTCGTGCTTCTGTGCCCATCACTACTCTTTGTCTTCATCCCTCCAGCCCCCATTTCAGAACGACGAGCTGGACCTGAGAGCAGCTGTAGCAAGAGCTCGTCCCCAGCTCGTGGAGCTCCTCAGTCACTGTCCCCACTGGCTGCTCACCACTTCCCAGCACTTTGTCCCCGAGGCGGCCCTGAGCAGCCTGGGTGGCATCGCCGACCACAAAGAAAAAATCTCAGTTCTCCTTGACCTGCTGGAGGAGGCTGGTCCTGCTGCCTGGAAACACTTTGCACAGTCTGTCTGCATGGAGTACGACCTGCCCCTGGACCTGGAGGTCCTGCTCATGTGTTCTGCAGGAGAAGGTAAGGGAGGCCAGGCCGGCTTCCTCTGGCCAAACACAGCCAACGCCTTGGGCACCCATCACCATCACCCAGTCTAGGCAGCGAGACCACCACTGCCCTCACTTGCATGGCCTTGTTTTTCTTGGAAGCACAACTTCTGGCTTAGAAATGTAATTTGAGGTAAAAACATCTCCTGGCATAAACAGATGAAACCAATAAAAATTGTGCACCCCCATCTCCAATAAAGCTGAGATGCAATTTTTGGATGAATTTATTTGAAGGAAGAAAGACTACAATCTCTTTGTTCTGTGGACTTTTAATTGTTATTTTTAAAAATTTTCCTGATCCAGAAAGGCATGAAGTACAGAAATCTTAAAACAACCACACAAAACCATTTCCCCTCATCTCTGATGGGCAGGGGCAGTGGCTTTAGAGAAAAAAATGCAATCCATAAGGCCCACGGTCAGTCAGTGTGTGTTATCTTGCAGACCACACTGAGTGTGCACATGCTCTCCCTTGTGAGGGCCTGTGGCCCCAGCTGAGCTGTGACCCTCCTTTAGTGGGCTGCTTTATCTGGAGGTTAATTCTTCTCTTCTGCAGGAAGTCTCACACATTAAGTCCTTCTCAGCAGTACTGTCTTTCACATCCTGCTTGCATCAGTTGGGTGCATCAGTTGCCTTGCATCACCTTTGTGACCAACTGCAGCAGCTATTTTGGGAGATATGAAGCAGAGCAAAGACCAGACAAGCAACAGGAAATGTGGACCAGTGGGACTGAAGCTGAAACAGTTTTCAGCCTTTTGATTCTGTGACCTATCATAAAAAAAGATTTCTTTTAAGGTTTTGGAGCTGGCTTATGCTGTTTTAACTTCTGTAGCAATAGCTGAGCATCACTAAACCTTCTGAAGGTGAATTCCTTCTGGTTATGCTGAGGGGGTTTTGTGGCAGCTTTGAGCCATGCAGCAAGTCAGGAAAGGCCCTTGACTGAGCTGCTGACTCTGCCAGTGGTTTATTCACAGAAGACCCTTCTCTGCAGCAATGGGAAAGTAGGGCTTCCCTTTTGGGCCACAGTGTGGTTTTATATCAGCCAAAGCTGCCCATACTCTGAGCTTGTTTGTATCAGAGAGAAAAGTTGTTTTTCTCCTCCCTTGAAAGCAGAATTTGCCTGTATTTTAGAACAATCTGAAAGGAAGAGATCAGATGGGGACTCTCAAACCTGGATGTTTGATCCCTTACACCGAGTCTTGGTTTGTGCCACTGTCTGAGTTGCAAGCTGCTCACCCTTTGTCTCTTGGCCAGCAGCATGCCAAATTTCAAGAGCAGAATGCTCACATTACCCAGATTTAATTTCCCATTCAACTCTTTTAGGCAACTTCATCCAGACAGAAGAAGCAGGCACAGATTCGAGAGCCCAGTCATCTGTGCCAAAAGGTAAGGCTGGAACACATCCTGGGGCACTGTGCTCTTGGAGTTTATCTTCTCTGCCCATGGCTCAGGCAGGGCTACAAATATCCCAGGTACTGCCCCTCAGCACTGGCAAGAGTGGAGAAGCCACTGCAACTTCATGTTTCATTGTTCTGTTCTTGGGGCTTTCCACGTGAGCCTCCCCTGGTTTTGTTTTCTCTCTCTGAATTTCAGAAACACCCTCTGCTAAGGAACTCTCTCAGTTTCTCTGCAGGACTCTCCCACCCACTCGACAAAACACATGCTTGTTGCACTTTCACTGTGGTCAGTTCTTTGGTAGGTGGAGGAAGTTGGTTTGGCTTTTAAAGGAAGGGCAGAAAATCTTTTCAGGTGTTGATCAAGCTGAAACCACTCCAGAGTTGTCAGAATAGGAGCTTAAAAGAACAGTGAATTTGGAACTTCCTAGTTGGTGCAGATCAAGAGACACTTTTGCTTCTGCCTTTTGCTCAGAAGCTTCTGAGTCACAGCATCGCAAATGTCACATGGCACTGTCTTTTGTCACATGTCACATGCAGATTTCAGATCTTGAAAACATGAAGAAAAAAGTGACCTCTGTTCTGCATTCAGACTGCTGCCAGCTGCTGCGCTGTTCTAGTGAATCTGTCTTGCCAGTTGCTGGTGGAATGGAAATGTGAAAATAGTGCTGAAAGTTTCTAAGACCAGTTAAGAAAGACATGTGCCTCTCTCAGCTCTGACAATTCTTTCCATCTGACAGTGCACCATAAAAAATCCAGGGAATTAACCACCATGAACAACCTTGGGAATCTGTTGGCCCTGCATTCCCCAGAAGCAGATATTCCCTGCCATGTTCCCCAGGATAACAGAGCAGTTCCTGTGTTCAAAGCAAGGCAGGTGCATCATCCAGCCTACAAAAAAACCTCACCAGTGAGGTGCTTGTGGCCCATCTCAGAAAAAGCAATTCTGTAATCCCAGCCTGAGTTTACAAATAGCTTTGTCTGTCCAGTTTTTCCTCTTCAGCTCCCCAAATGCTTTGCTGGAGAGTCTTACCCAGCTTTAATAAGCTGCCATTCAAAATGCTCTGCTGACACAGTTCTGACCTTTCAATTCCCAGGGCCTGCTCGCCGTCGCCACTGCAGCAGCTCTGGGGGTTACAAGGATGCCAAACAGCAACGACTGGGTATGTGGATGTTCCAGAGGCTGTGCTGGGCTTCTCTCTGAGGAAAGGACCTATTTAATGTCTTTGCAGAAGCGCCCAAGAAATCAACTTTCAGGGTTAAGAGGCCAGCATGGGTGAGGAGGGAGCTGGAGAACAGGGAATAATAGACATAATGCACAGATACCTAATTCTCACCTTAGAGATAGTAAGGTTTAGTTTTCATATGAAGCTGTTCCATCTTTTTCCTGAATGCTGTTCTTCTTTGGCCCCTGTGCAAAAACAGGAAAAGTTTAGGGTTATTTTCATGAGTTCAAAATTTGTCATTTCTATCCAGCAACCTCTGATCAGGGCCATTGCTTCTGTCTATAAGTGGCAGTATTTTGGATCAGTCATGACTCACAACTAACTTTTTCACCCTCGTACCCCTTCTGTTGCCTTCTCTCACAGATTCATCTGCGAAGTACCGGCACCTCCTGGTCGCTTCCATCCGCCAGAGATACGGAAGCAGGAGAGAAGCAGGAGCAGAAGCACGGGAACAAACACAGCCACCTTTCAACCAAGCTTTTGTCAACGTTGTCATTCATCAGAGAAAAGTCCCCCGCTTAAAAGAGAGATCAGAGAAACCCCGAGAGAACGTGGCAGGTGCTCCTGAGCCAGAAGAATGTGCAGATACAGCCATGAAAGTGTCAGACCTGTTTTGTAGTGAGGCCCCACTGGACACAGCGAAGGTGATCTTTTTGTTTGGTAAACCAGGTACAGGCAAGACCAGGCTAATGCACAGGATTTGTCAGAAATGGGCAGAAGGTGTCCTACCTCAGTTTCTCTTCACTTTCCTGTTTGAGTTTCGGCAGCTGAATTTGTTGAAAAGAAAGCTGACCCTGAAGGAGCTTTTGTTTGACATGTTCCTTCAGCCAGAGGACAGCCCTGATGCAGTGTTCCAGGAGCTCCTGGACAATGCCCAGCAGACACTGATCATCTTTGACGGGCTGGATGAGTTTGCAGCTAACATGGATGTGTTGCTCTCCTCTAAGAGGAGCCCTGCTGTTACCTCCCCTCTGTCCATAGCCCAGCTCTTTGCTGACCTCTGTCATGGGAAGCTCCTGCCTGGTTGCACAGTGTTGGTCACCAGCCGACCCAAGAAGCTACCTGACTTCTTATTATACACAGTAGGTGTGTGGGCAGAAATTTGGGGGTTTGACCATGAGAAGGTAGAGGAATATGTCAGCCACTATTTCCATCAGCATTCATTCCGAGAACGAGCCATTGCTCACGTGAAGAACAACACCAAGCTCCTCAGCATGTGCCTCATCCCTGCTCTGTGTAACGTTGTGTGCATCTGCTTGGAGTATTTGCTCCTGAAACACCAGATGAGCGTGGAGCTTCCCCAGACTATGACACAGCTTTATATCAAAATGTTTCTCATCTTCCTAAACAAACAGCAGGGAGACTGTGCAGGGGATGAGGAGACTCAGCTGAACTGTAACAAAAAGGCCATTTTGGGTCTGCTTGATCTTGCACTGAGAGGCCTGGAAGAGAAGAAACTTGTATTTTATGTTGGTGATATTCCCAAGGATGTGAAGGAATTTGCTTCCTTGCATGGATTGCTGACTCTCTTTGAGGTGAAGACGAGTGGCACTTGCCCAGAGATTGGCTATGCCTTTGTGCACTTGAGCTTGCAGGAGTTTTTTGCAGCACTGTGTCTCATGGTGAGCAGGAGGGTGGACAAGAACTACTTGAAGAAGAAGTTCTTCTTGAAGTCGAAATGGACTTTAAAGAATGAGACAAAGACCGAGTTTATGGAGAGTTTTCACATATTTCTCTCGGGCTTGTCGTCAAAAGAGTGTAGGACATTTCTTATGCTGCTGGCGGAGCAAGATGAAGCTTGGGTGCAGGAAAAGCAGGATGTGATCCTGCAGTCTCTCAAGAAACTGGCAGCTACTCATCTGACAGGGCCTAAGGTCCTTGAGCTCTGCCACTGCACCTTTGAAACGCAAAACCTCGAAGTAGCCCAGCACATTGGGAGCCTGCTGAATTTCAAGTATGAGTTTAAAAACTTTAGACTGACAACTCTGGACATGTCAGCTTTGGTTTTTGTCATAAACTCGGGCCAGGATTTGACTTGTTTGGATTTCGCAGGATGTCTTGTGGACATTGACTGTTTGGAGGTTCTGGCTGGCTGTAAAAATGTGGAACACTTGAGGTAAACACAATGAGTGCTCTGAGCTGGTGGGTGAGGAGAAGGACTAAGGGGTTGGAAGGTCAAGCCTCAAGTTTGTTCTAGAAGAGAAAGGTGATGTAAGAAAATTTGATCTGAACAGCATAACTTCAGTACTGCAGAAATGTAGGAAATAATGAATTTATGAGTGATTGAAGGATAATTAGGTGATAAACCATTCTGGCTGTATTTGTGTTTGTTTTTTTCCATTTTGATTAAGATGAACAACCGGGTAGTTAATGCGGTAGATAAGAGGGAAGATGACGGGCATTTATTGACACTACAAAGGCAGGGTGAGTCCTGCAAGCAAATGAGAACATCAGCTTTTGGTGTGTTTGTCTTTTCCCCCTTTTGTTCACATTTTAGCTTTCGTAGCAGGAGATGTGGTGATGACTTTGCTGCTGCTCTTTCGAAGGGCTTACGAGGAATGGGGAGCCTGAAGAAATTAGAGTAAGTCTTTGCTTGTAACATCAGTGCCTTCTCCCTTCCTGCCTGTTCCCTACCAGTGCAGTGACACTGGCTCTCTCCAGGCTGACCTGTTCTGTGCAGGGCATGGAGGGGAACACAGAGCAGCACAGACACGAGTGCCTCTTGCTTCATGCTGGCATTGAGAGCAGTGCTGTGCTGACCTGCTGGAAAAGGAGGATGAAGCTGGCTGCAGGTGGCAGAGCCAGGCTGCTGCCTCTGTGTGTGCTGGGCACACGGTGCAGGCACAGCTCTGAGACAGACAGGCTTGCCACGTGCTGCAGGAGGGGATTCTGGTCCTCCCTCTGCTTGGTTTGAGTGTTCCTTTCTCTTTCCAGGTTGACAGGCGGGAGCATCACAGCTGAGGGGATGACTGACTTGGTCCAGTCTGCATCACAGTGCCTCCAGCTTGAGGAAATAAAGTGAGTGAGTTGTGGCAATGACCATCAAATCAATCACTCCTTCCTTGGGATGCCAATGAGAATGAATCTGTGTGCAGCTTGCAGGGCAATCGGATACGGGACCCAGAAGTGAAGAGGGTGATGGACCTGTTTTCCAGAATGGAAAAGCTGAAGAAAGTAGAGTGAGTAAAATGGCTTAAACCTATAAAAAAAGGTAGCTACTGTGAAGCCAAGCATAGCACAGAGATATGTGGGCCACCAGGCTGAGGCAGACATTTGAGTTGCAAGCAGGGCTGTGCTGGACTCAGTTTGATACAGACTCAGCCTCGCAGTTCTAACCCAGGTGTCTTAAAACAATCCCAAGGGAGTCCTGGCAGCACTGACACCTCTCCAGGAATTACAATGCATATGCTCAGCTCAGTGCCTAGCTTGACTTTTTCCTCTTCTCTTCCCCTTGGTGAGGTTCAGGTTGAGATATCCCACCTCTGATTAACGGAGGATTGGCTCCATCAGAGCCTTCCCAACCTCTCCACAGCCTTCGTCTCCTGTGCTGCTCCTTTTAACACTCAGTCCAGTGCTGACTGAGAGGGACACACTGCCAGCGAAACTCCCAGCATGGATCTGCAGCTTTTTAGGTGGAAAGAAGCAGCCTGGCTTATGAAGGGATTTAAAGCATTTGAAGAGCTGCCAGGGGTGGTTGAAGCTGCTGCAAGTGCTGGAGTCTGAGTGTAGTTGGTGTGACAGGACAAGGACAGGCACAAAGCTGTGAGGACAGAACACTACCTACCCACCCCAGCTGAAAGGGAGAGACTGCCTTTAAAGGTCCTCCACACACCCTCAGGTGCAAGCAGGTGAATCCAAAATACCTGCAGTCATTGCTGAATCCCATCCAGGAATGAATTACTGGCTTTGCAGTATGGTTAGAAGTGTTTAAAAGCATGGTAGGAGGAGGGAGGAAAGGAGGAATGTACCTGCTCCTCTTGCTCTCCTGGCCACACTGATAGCAGCTTGTGGGGAATGCCAGCCTGCCCCCAGAGAAGCAGCTTATCCTGGGGAAAAGGCAGGAAACCAGTGCCATTTGCAACCCTCCCTCCCTCACCTGTCTCTATCTCACACACAGAGTGCAGTTCCCAGGGATGATTCCTCCGAGGCTCTCGGGGAAGGTGCCCGGTGACCCCGAGAACAAGCAGAGCATTTGGAGAAACAAGATCTTGCATTTCATATTTAATGAGGTCCAACAAGTAATGGAACAGAATGAACATGCAATTAAGGAACAAATCCTCAGAGGCTGGGAGACTGTGTTCAGGCCTCAGTGCTTTAACGAGCCACACTTAAAGTGGATTTGTTGTAGTGGGACTTTAACTGCACTGTGGATCGGTGCTGTAACAATGAAGGTGTGAAGAACCTCCACTAATTAACGCTAAACTGGTTAATGATCCTTCTGCTGCACACAGAAGGGTTATCTCTGATCCTAAATTGATGGAAGCTATAGATTGCAGAGAAAGAACTATGATCTGATAATGCTCTTGCTGAGTCCTAGATGCAAAATTCAGAAGTTTGGGAGAAATCCCCGAACTAAAAGAACACCTGTGTGTTTCAGGATATTTGGGGAACAGAAGAGGGCATTTATGTAACAAAAGAATGTACTGTGGAGTCCAGCAGCTGAGCTTCTGTTTTTCTTCATGTTCACAGCCTGAGCAACAACCACCTTTCCTTGAAGGCTGCTCTCAGTTTGGCAGAGGAAGGCATCGTGTGTCAAAATGTTACTGAACTGTGTGTCAGGTATCAATACATGAGAATTCTTACAAAAGCAAGTAGGTTGTCTCTTTAGGTGCTGGCTTTAAATGGACGCTGTTTTTCAGCTTAATTGTTGGCTAATTGAGCAAAAATCAATTTGACTCACTTTTTTCTTTTCTATTGGAAACAAAATGTGAATTGATCATATCATGTACTTCCTCTTTGTACTTCTAATAGTTCATTTTATCCTTGGTCTAGAAAACCATTTGCAGGGTGTGATATTTCTTCTTGTTTAACAGAATTTAAACTTCCTTTTAAGCTCTCCAGTATATCAGTCAGGAAATTCTTTACCAACTAGCATAAATTTGCTATCAGTAAGCTAAGCTTACTGAAAATGTGTGGATTTAGCTCTAGCTCTGTGTTCCCTTAAATTACAGGGTTTGAGGTTTTCATGTGTCCAGGATGACAAAGGGTAGATTTTTAAAATTGCCCTGGCTCTTGTGGTTGTCTTATGTCCTCAGTTTACCAGGTCAAAGTAATCCCTGGTGTAACTCAAATTGCAGATGGCTTTTTCTTATTTTTCTTGCTGGAAGGGACGGTTTCTACTGAAACTTTTCCCAACAAACTTCTGGCCTTGCAAAAGTAAATAAACTGCTGGCCCAATCTTTCTCACTGTGTGACTGTCTCATCTGCACTGCAGCCCCAGCTCGGCACATGGGGTGTCCTCTGTCCTCTGAGCACGTGGCTGCTGCTTGGCTGTGCCAAGGAGCTGCTCAAGGCTCTCTTTAGCATCCAGGCAACAGCTCTGGTCCTTAGCAAACACCTCTGCTAAACAAATGGCATCCTTACACCTGTTCCCTAATACTCACCTGGGTCTCTTTTTCAGGGTGGACACGGTGATTATTTATTTTTCTGGCGCATCTGAGAAAGGTCCAAGGTGAGAAACTGCGCTGTGGTTACTCTGAGCTCAGTTATGCTGATTGAAACCATCAGCTTGGTGACACCACAAACTGGCAGCACAGCTGGTGACCTCTGCCCTTGCCTCTGGCAGGGCTGGCTCCACCTGAGCAATGAGAAATGTAACTAAAATAGCTGGTTTTGCACACACCTACAGCCAGTTCCACAAAAGCAGATCTTTACTGCCTGGGTAAGCTTGAAGTGCCATGCTCCTACTGCAAAACTGCTGAAAAACACACAACACAGACCTTGTGGTTTCTGCTGGAAAATATAAACCAGCTTGTCAGGTATTTCATGAAGGCATATTAAAAGACAAATATCTTACTTGTTTGCAGATCTTTGGACTTGAAGTTGAAAGAGAATAAAGAACATGTAATTCCAACTAGACACGTGAAGTTATGGTAAGAGTAGATGTTGAAAGTCCTGCTGGTGCATGTGATTTGCAGATGACAGCTACTGTAGAAGGGCAGGAATAGCAGATGTTGTGGTCCTTAAGGAGAGAGGATAATTCAAATAAATAATAAATAATTTGAATAAAATTTCAAATAAACCTGAATCAGTAAATAAAAATAACAATAGAAGTCCTATCTGGCCCAGCCAGTGGCCACCCTCAGCCCCTCACTGCTCACTAACCCTTCCTGTTCACAGCTTGCAGGATCACAGGCTGTCTTCCCAACATGCCAAGAGGATTGTGGCCATTCTCCAGAGCTGTTCCTGCCTCTCTGAAGTGG
The DNA here is from genome assembly GCA_013399225.1 of Rhipidura dahli. Taxonomy (NCBI): domain Eukaryota; kingdom Metazoa; phylum Chordata; class Aves; order Passeriformes; family Rhipiduridae; genus Rhipidura; species Rhipidura dahli. Next base: position 256,320 of record VXAC01008757.1, on the reverse strand, counting down.
AGTGAGTGCCTCCTTTCCTTTCTGTCGAGTGGCTGCAGGCAGGTGGTGGGAGAAGGGGATCATAGAAGGACAGACTGATTTGGGATGGAAGGGGCCTTAAAAATCATAGATTTTCTAAAGCAAGGTGGTTTGGATCTAAAGCATGAATCATGTTGCCCAAGAGCTAAAACTTTTTTTTCCAAAGTTGATTCATGCAGAAATAAGCAGGGAAGTTTGATCTGGGACAGAAGAATAGTCCAGGAAAAAAGCAATTGTAGGAAAGGGAAAGCAAGCAGGTTTTGAGCACTTTGTTGTTTTTCCTGTTCAAATCAGTCCCAACTAACTGGAAAATGCTTCAGTTTATCAGGCAACAAGCTTGGAGATGAAGGTTGCAGTTGTCTGCTGGAAAGCCTCACCTGTATATCGATTTCAAAGCAGCTGGAGTAAGTGTTGCCTTGTACAAAACCAACTTGACCTCTTCTGAAGTGAAATGGTTTCAAGCACACAGGACATTGGTAGCTGCTTCACTGGGACAGTCCTGTGGGATTTCAGGGACCAGCTAATTGCCTTTTTCTTTCTTAGTCTCAGTCAAAACTGCCTCTCTGCCGCTGGCATTTGCAACCTGCTGAAGTCAGTAAATACCTGCCAGAAAGTGATGGAGGTGCAGGTCAGGTATGTAGGTCTTGAATCATTCCTGGGGTTAATCCCAGTGTGCAAGTCTGGGAGTGGTGCTCTGAGGTTTTTGTTGAGTCACCTCAGGAGTGCAGTGGGTGAAGAGCACATCCCAGGCTGGTTGCTAACGCTGACACCTGGGGATGCACTGCTGGAAGCTGATTTTATCAGGGCCACACACAGCTTGAGAGCTTACAAAACTGGCTGTCCTTCCATGCATGGGGGAGTTTAAAATGCTTCTCTGCTCTCTGCCTTGGGAAGTTTTGGAGACAGAATCTCTGCGGAGTGTGAGAACTGGTGACACCTCTTGGAGCAGAGCTGGAAGTTCTCCTCTGTTGCTTTCACTTGCAAACACACTGGAATTCAAGCACAGCAATCCTGTCTGCACTTTGTCTCGTGACTCAGAGAGACTGGATCATCAGATACTGCATGATTTGATCCAACCAGGGTTTAAAACTGATGGAGATGATTTCTTTTTGCTTTGGGAGTGTTTTGAGCACAAGTGATTGGTGTCACCAGAGTTCTGCAGAGCAAAACCAAACAAGAAGTCCCGTAAATAACCAAACCACGACAATGATTGATTACTTCTGTTCTTCACAGCCTCTGCCATGATACTGCAGTCCTGAGGTTTAGAGAAGACAGAGAGTTTTCTTCCCTTCCTCCTAGGTAGGCTGTGGGTGCACAAATGGTGTTATTTCAGCATCCTGTTTAGTTCTTGCATCCTGTGTAGGTACCAAGGGTAACACCCTACTTCACAGCAGTTCCTGCCTCCCACCCCAACCCCCAAATCTAAATGTAGAACTGCCTCCTGGCTTTCTCAGCCACTTTAAAAGTTGTCACTGCCTTCTGTAGTGTTTTATGTCTCTAGAGCACATTTTAACCCACAGCACCCTAAGCAGAGCAGGCTGTTTAATGACACCTGTGCTATCTGATAATAGTGGGGGTAAAAAACCAAGTGAATGCCACACCAAATTCTGAAAAGATTCACAGATCCCTGCAGTTCAGAACACTGAGAATTCTGGATCACTGTACTCCTAAATCATAAGATGTTTGGAGTTTAATTTTTCCCCTCAGAAAATTATGGTTAAAACAGCTCAGCCTGAAGGTTTTGACCAAGAAATGGTTCCTGTTGCTCTTGGAATTTTAGGTTCACTATTTATACCTTTATTCTCTGTGGGCTGAGCCCACTGTAAAATAGCATTTCCCATGGTACACCTACATTCCAGCTCTTGGCTAGAGACAAACAGCAGAGCTGTTATGGGGTACAGCCCAGTGGTTGTACTTGAAAGACAGTGACAGCCTGAGACACACAATCTGTGGTCTCCTGTAAGGCACCAGGTGACATTTGAAACTCTGATGGTTTAGGATTTGCATGTTCCATTTAGTTATGACTAGTCAGATTTAGTCATAGTTTTCCTGTTTACAGTTGTAGTTTTTAGTGTTACAGTTTAGTTAGTTATAGGCAGTTCTATTTAGTTATGAATAGTCAGATTTTTGTACAGGCTCTTCACAAAACTTGTTTAGGAAAATGCTAAATTCAGCACAATTCAGCTAAATTCAGCAAAAGCTGAATTCTCCATCAAACTGTAGCTTAGATAGGAATATCTCTTTTGTGCTCTCCCCAGTTGCCTGCATGCTCAAATATATTTGGTTAGAAAAGGAGAGCTTGCAACTGGCAAGATACAGGCGTGGGCTGGAGCCATGGTACCCCAGGGATGTGCCAAATTGCTAAAGCAAAAGTGTTTTACCTTTGTCTGGTTTTGTGCTCACTTAGGGAAGAGCCTGTGTTCTCTGCTGATGACCAGCAACACTGGGAAGAAAGCCAGGCAACTAACAATCCCCAAAAAATAAGGTACTTTGGCTGATTTTCCTTGCATTTCACACATGTCCTATCTCAGGATTCTCTATCCTGTGTAACCTGCACCCCTGAGGGGTGAATCACGAGAGAACTGGGGCTCTCCCCAGGGCCAGCAGCTCGGGGTGCAGCTGCAGGCTGTGCTCTGGCTGGGGGGAATGGCTGGAGCCCCCAGCAAGGAACTGTGACCTGGTGGCCACCCTGAGCCTTACGAAGGACACAGGGACCTGCAGTGCCAGGCAGGGGGTGGCCCCTCACCTGGAGACTCTGTGGGAGCTGGTGAGCAGTGAGGCATTTCAAGGGGGCTGTTTAATTTCATTATCTCCTCATTGATTCTCCAGTTTTCAAAGGAGTGAAGTTTACAACCTTGTTTGAAACCCTGCAGACCTGGCTGATTGATTTCTTTTTTTCCCCACAGACTGACAGACTGTAATTTCCAAGCCAGTGACCTGGAGGATCTGTGTGCAGTCCTGAAGGAATGTGGAGGCATCTCTGAGCTGGAGTGAGTCCTCCTCATCTCCCATGGTCTTTACCTGCAGTTATTTAGGATGCTGAGAAAATGCCACTTGTTTGTTCTGCAGTGTTGTATTATTATAGATAATAGAGCTGATGGTGCCTATTGGGTTTTTTACTATGAAAATGAAATGCCTTTCTTTAAATCCTAGCCTATCACATAATTATCTGGGAGATGAGGGACTTCTGCAGCTGTTTCAGTGCCTGCCAAAACTGAAAATGTTACATTCTCTCAAGTGAGTAGCTCCTGTTCTTTCTTTATGCCTGGACTGGCTTTTGTGAAGTATTGTTTGTGGAAGCACAGTGCACATTTGGGAAGGGCTCTTCAGGATCACTTTCAGTAATATTCTGTGTTGGGCAGATGCACTGTGCTGGCTGGTGTGTCTCCAGTCCAGAACAGATTGACTCCACTCGAAGCTTGATTGAGTTCAGTGCCTGAGAGGCCCTGTGCTTGCTCCTCCATGAAGGGGACAGGTGTGTCAGGTGTGGCACCTGGTTTCTCAAACAGCCAGAGGTCTTTAGCAACTCACTGCATTTTTCCTCTTTGAGTTCCTCACTGGGAGGGGGAGCAGCCCCTCCTCTCCTGACAGGAACAGCTTTGAAGGAAGGCAAGTGCTGGGAAGCTTCAACTTCAGGGAAGGAGTCTGAATTCATCTGCAGTGGTGGCTCGTGTTTATTCTGGGTATTTGACCTGCAAGTGCACTGTACAGAACTGTGGCTTAAGGAGTATGGCACCATTCTGCACTACTGAAAGAAATATTTATTGTTCCTGTTCAATTAACTGAACTGTTCTCAAGACAAGACTGATCCAGTTACAGACAATCTCACTAGAACAGGTTGCTCTGAGAGACTGTGAATTTTCTGTCTTTGGAGGTGTTAAAAACCCAGCTGTACAATGTCCTGAGCAGTCTCCTCCATGCTAACCCTCCTCTGAGCAGGAGAGTTTGACTAGATCAGCTCTAAAGGTGCATTCCAGCCTCAGTTATTCTGTGATTCTCTGAACACTGAAGGTGAGGGATGAATTTAAAATACATGAGAGTGAGTTGTGCTGGCAGAACGGTAGCTGGAAACACAAGCAGAAGGTAGCAAAGAAGCAGCCTGGGAGTGCTGCACAAGGATCACTCTTCTGTGGTGTGGTGTAAATTGCTGTCAGTTTTGCTTGCAGCAGCTGATTTCATTTTTTCTTCCTGTAGGTTTAACAACAACCAGATCTCCCTGAACTCAGTGTTTTTCTTAGCTCAGTCCTTATCTACATTGCAACACATTAAAACAGTGAGCCTCAGGTATGACCGGGAGTACTATTGCTTTTTTTTTTTTTTTTTTTTTGCTATTTAAAACCTCAAACTGTGGGTTTTGAGGAGTGATAGAGGAGCTTATGTTATCAAACTCCATGCTGATGAGGTTCTTTTCTGGTTACAGCTTAGGACACACACAGGTGGTTCATCTGACCTTCAGGGAAAGATTCAGGTAAAATCATACCACTCATCTAAGCCTTTTAAACTTCTTGTGAAATTCTAAACAGAAGGTGACGTGTGGGTCCCTGAGGTGGGTCAGTCAAAGAGCCCCTTGGCTCCAGACTGCAGCCAGGCTGGGGGAAGCACAGGGAGCTGTTTGGTGGCTGAGGGATTGAGAGCAGCTCCAGGGCACGAGCAGCACCCAGCTGCTGGTACAGGCTGCAGCCATCTCCCTGCTGGGCCAGGACACAGCCAGGGCCCAAGTGCTGAGTGCGTGCAGAACTCCCTGCAGGCTGGAAGAGGGATCAGAAGGCTCTTTTTCTACTGGGGATGGGGTGAGCCCCATTCTGGCAGGGGGTGAGGGAAGGCAGATTGGAACCTCACCCCCTTCATGGGGAGTTGGCTACACGAGGGCAAGAACACCAGCACAACCCACGGGCTAATCTGTTCTTTCCCCAGAAGTACCAGCAGATGGAGAAGCAGTTCCCTGGCACATGCCAAGCAGGAAGCAAAAGGACAATGCTTTCGGTACGGCAGCCCCAGCTTCCCTTTGGCACCAGCACCGTAGGGGGAGATGCTTGTGGGGGTCTGTGTCTTCAGTGCAGACAGACCCATCCCTTCACATGTCTCCTGGGAGAGGAAAATAAATAGTGCATCTTTTGCTTGGTCTGAGGGGATTGTCTTGCTTTCCAGCAGAGGAATTTTCTACCCATAAATAATGAGAGACAGATCTGTCTGGCTACTGTATCTGTCCCATGGAGACCTGCCAGATTGTCACCCAAAAAGCTTTCTATTATTTCCTTTTTGGAGAAGGCCATAGAAGCAGCATTTCCAGCCTTACTCTGGGAAAGCTGAGCCAGAGCTGAGCAAGGAAAGATGCTGTCCAGTGTCCTGAGACAAGTGAATCACCAGTGACCAGTGCCCCTAGGGAGGCAACACCCACAGTATGGGCATTTTGGTGGACTGCCTCTCTTGAATCAGCTCAGGGATGGTAAAGTCATCTGGTTGTCACAGGCTGTGATTCCTCAGTCCTAGACTAAGGAAATACTTTATATATATATATATATGTATATATATAGTGGAAGTGAGAGGGTCACTATGGGCCTTGTCCTGGGATGTGAGGCTCTGGGATATGCACGGAGTGCTGGCATCCTGTGGTCATATTCAGCTCCTGAGTGCTTGTTTTGCTTCAGTCTCAGGGACTGCAGAGTGAGTCCAGAGGATGTGACCAGGCTGTGCCAGATCCTGGCTCAGAGTCCCCAGCTGACAGAAATCGAGTAAGTGTGGTGCACTTGACAGCCCATCTGTCTGTCAGCCTGTCTGTCTGTCTGCCTGTCTGTCTCCCCAACCCCCAGACACAGATCTGATGGTCAGGGTGGCAGCTGGTGTACATCAGCTCTCCTCTCACCACATCTTCCCAGGAGTCCCCACAGAGCTTCACCCAGGTACTTAGATAAACTCAGACTTCCTACTGTCCTGGTTCAAAGAGACCTTGGCCTCTCCTAAGTCTACCCCATGAGTGTGTGAATACCCCAGAACACAGGTGTGTTCTCATAATCTTCCTTGGTCCTGTGTCTAGACACAATTTTTGTCAGCTATTCCTCGAGACCTTGGCTTGTATTAGAGCCAGAGCAAGAGCTCCTGGCCCCCTAAGCCATGAACTCTGCTCCTGAAGAGGCAGTCACTCCAGGCAGGAGCTTGGCACCAAGAAAATTAGAAGAATACTGGTCAGAACAAAAACTGAGGAAGGGCAAATAAAAATAACTTCATACCCCAATTGTCTGCATGAAAGGCATCAATAGCATCATTTAATAAATCTACAGTAATGGAAAAGTAAGACTCTTGAAACTGGAATGCTAATTGGCTGTGGGATGTAGAGAAACACAGAGATCAGGCTGTAAGGACTAAATCTTGCCCAACTTCTATGGCATTTTTGGAAGTGTCCCTTTACAGAATTTGCCTGTAACACTGTGTGTGTGCATGATCATGTAAATGTTATAGAATTAATTAGGGATTGAACCAGCTTCTCCCGGGTTTTGTTTCCTTGCATGTTTTACAGTCTGTCTGGAAATTCACTGAGCGTGCAGAGCATTGAGAGATTACTGAGCTTTCTGCCATCCTTCTGTCACCTGACACTGCTGAGGTAATGTTTGGGGCCCCTGCTTCGAGTGCTGCCATGAAACATTGGTTTGGGAAGTGTTAATTCCACAGTATATCTTAGGAGCATTAATCAGTAATTGTAGACTACTAAAGGCAGGGCAAAGAAAATGCAAAAATGCTTTCACACCCATTCCTTTCTTGTTTCTAGAATAAAAGCAGCAATTTAATGCTATTTAGCTGAGGGGGGTAAAGGACAGGAGGAAAGCTATCTGCTCTAGGCACAGCATACCACGTAATCCTCCCTGAGCAGGTCCCATGGAACATGACTCCCAGCATCCACGACAAGTGCAGGAAATGTTGGTTGGCACACGGTGACAACGCACCACCCGTTTGTGTGGCCAGTGTCTCACAGCTCTGCCCCTGCATGGGTCTGACATCCTGCCACACTTGACACAAAAGGTGTTTTCTGGCAGCATGTCAGCCATTTATGCTGGAATTCAGGCCAGAGAAGCGCTGTCAGGGGCTAGGGCACTCTGCTGTGTGGACAAAAAGCCCAGAAGGAGCTTGGCCATCTTTTACAAGATGTTGCAGCACGGAGGAGCTGCAGGGTCTCGTGAGATGGAGTTTGCCCAGTCAGGAGGCTGCTTCCAGTCTGGGGTACCTTTAGTCCAGTAGCCTCAAAGAGGAGTTGCTCAGTGTAAGCCCTTGGTCTGTACCTCCTTTTTAGTCAAAGGGGACTAAAGGAGACTCTCCTTTAGTTAAAGGAACGCTGGGTGCCAATGCTCAAATCTTTGCTCCCTGATCCTGAGTTAAATGGGATGCATCCAATCTTTTGTGTCTCAAAACGAACAACGGGGAAATTGGGTCATGTGTATGGGAGCCTCTCTTCTTAGGAGCTGATTTAATTGTTTCTTCTTTCCCCTCCTTTACAGTATTAGGAAAAACCCCTTGTCCCCACGTGGTGCTGTTTTACTCCTCAGCTCCATCAACCTCTGTGAGCGGGTCAGAGTGCTGGAAATCCGGTGAGACACTCAGACTCTCTGGAGCCCGGCAGCCCAGCCTCAAAGGGAATACAAAGCCTGGCATCTTTGAAGATCAGTGCTAAAGGATTGTCTTTTGTGTCTGCTTCAGGTCAAGTGAAAATGCCTTCGTGCACTTAGGAGCAAGCATGCAAAGCCAAAGGACAACCTGCAGGTACTGGCATAGAACACTTACTGCAATTCACTTGTTGGGTGGGTTTGAAGCACTAGTGCAGGGAGCCAGATTTCCTCTTGTATTGAGAATTCACGGGCTGGTGGCCAAGGAGACTGGGCTAGTAGCTTAAGATTTAGGGCTCAATTCCTCTGCTTAATTGCAATTCAGAACCATTTGGATGCATTGGGACTGCAGAGACCTGTGTTTTTCTCTTTTTTTCTGGACTGCTTATGATCACCTTGAGCTGCACCAAATTCTGCTGCACAAGCACCTGCATTGAGCCCCCATCACTGCATTTCCCAAATGTGTGCCTCAAATTCCGGGTGATAATCTGCATATGAACATCTGTGTGATGTGAGATGTGTCTGCCCAGCCCTGCTGGGAGCAATGGTTCCTAAATACCCCTGGAGAGAAAACTGTAAAGTCTCTCCATTCTGGCACCAAGGAGATGGCAAAAAACGTGAATGCTGCATGGAGAGTGGTGTAAAAGTGCAGCTGCTGGTGGGCTGAGCTGGTTGCTGGCCATGCTTTAACTCTCCTGCTGTCTCACACAGGCTGACAGGCTGTGCCATCGGGGCAGGGCAGCTGGAGGAGCTCTGCAGCGTTCTGGAGCAGCACGGGCAGCTGGCAGAAGTAGAGTAAGTAGGGCTTGGGGTGTTGCCACCACTTGGAGCAGAGGCACCGAGGGAGAGCTATGTCTGTGGGGTTCAGCATTGCCTGGAGTTTCCCAGCCTGTCTGCAAGGGGTATGTGTGCTCATTCAGACTGCTGAGAAACACAGGCAGCTGGAAATAATGCAGGTCCTTTTGTGCTGGTGGGACAACTTCCTCGGGATCTTCACTCCATGACTGTTTTGAGGCATTTGTTGCTTCACCTGAGCCCTTCATTTGAGCTTGCTCTGGAGCTTATGCATGAGGTAGTTTCATAAGGCAGTGGTTTGTTTTAAACAGACAGACCTTTATTGGCTAAGCTAGGATTTAAGCCCAGGAAATCTGAGTTTTTCCTTCAAAGCTTCTCAGAGGAGCATTGCTGCATTTAAAAGAATCATAGAATAATAGAATAATTTGTTTTTGAAAGGATTTTTAAAGGACACCTAGTCTAACCCCTTGTCATGAGCAGGGACATCTTCAACTAGATCAGGTTTCTCAGAACCCTGTCCAACCGGGCCTTGAGTATTTCCAGGGATGGGGAAACCCCCACCTCTCTGGGCAACCTGTTCCAAAGGCTGAGTTGGGGTTGGCCACGTTGTTCTTCTGCCTTTCAGTCTCTCCAGGAATCATCTGGGAGATGAAGGGCTGAGATGCCTCCTGGACCACTTGCATCGAGTGCCCAGTCCCTGCTGCCTCAAGTAAGAGAACATCCAGAGGATGTGAGGTGCCCCAGCAGAAGGGTGTTGGTGTGAGCCCTCCCAAAGCTGCTGCTTGTGCTTCTTGCCCTGTCCTGCCCTAGGAGGAAAGCTTTGAGTCATGAGCACAACCTGAGACCTCCAGACCATGGTGACGCAGGGTCTGCTCCGAAACCTGCTGGAATAAGCACAAGTCTTTTTATTAGCCTCAGCAGGAAATAGCAATGACCAGAGTGGGGAGGTGTGACTGAAGCTGACCAAGTCTCCAGAGTTTTCAGTTCACCACTTTTCTGTGTGTGTTTTGAGTAACTCAAGACCCACCAGTGCTGTGAGCTGAGCTGTGTCCCACAGCAGCCTTCCCCCTTCCCTTTCTGCTGGGGGAGTAAATGCTCCAGCTGCTGCTGCCTCTGAAGTGCAGGGAACAAACTGCATTTGCTGTGTCCCCCAAGTCATCAGCACTGTGTCCTGGAGGGGTTCTGTGCACTGACCACAGCTGAAGGGGCGCAGCATCCCCCAAACTGCTCTATCTTTGGTGCCAACTTGAATTTTGCCTCTGTGGCTGAGGAGCCTGGGGACTACCCTGACTCCTGACTCATGAAAATCCTTCCTTCTCTCCTGTGCAGTCTCAGCCATAATGGGATTTCTCGGGATGGAGTCCTGCATCTCGTAAATGCCTTTGTCACATCTGGAAACACCACTGAAGTTCAAGTCAGGTGACTGTTGCTCTTCATGAATTCTTCCCTGCTTGTTTTCCTTTTAATTACTGAAAGTTTGTGATTTTCAGGTAATAATGAGGGCTACATTTTCAACTACCTTTATGTCCAAAGGCCTAAAGCATTTGTTTAATTTCTAATGGCCAAACAAGCTGCCAAGCAGAACTATCACTCCACAGGGCCAGGTTATTTTTGTGTATAGAGACACAGACATTCAGCTGTCATGTCATGTTTGTCATGTATGTATCTGTTAATGAACCTCTTCAGGGCAGGAGTCAGCATTTGCTATCTAAGGTTCTCTTCATTATGTTGAGATTTCAGAGGCAATAGAAAGCAATTTCCCATGTTCTCTACTTGGACTTGAATCTTTATCTCCTTTCCTCTCAGGCAAAAATATCCCATGGGCTCTGGGCCTGTTGCTCTGGTGTGAAATGCTTATCTCAGAGGTTCCAGTCATGAGACTGGGCCATGCTGCACACCTGTGGGACCTTATCAGTGTTTATGTTCATGGGACCAGTTGGTCTGTCCTCAACCAGTTTTAACTGGGGCACTTCCATTCATGGGTGCTGAATCTTTGGGCTGCTTTAAAGCAGACAAGTCTCCTGTTGTACCTCTCCCCAGAGCTCAACTGAGAGTGCAGAGGAGGCAGATAAAAGCAGGGCAGGTCAGGATTCCTTCTCCAAACAGCAGTGCTGCTTTATGCCAATTTAGCATTAGGGAGATGTTATTGAAGCATTTCCCTGGGCTGGTTTGTTTCAAGGAGGGGTGAGCTGGGCCAGGTACCTCTGTCACTGCTGTGCTGGATTGCTTTCTGGAGTTAAGTATCATTAAATTCTGACCACTGGGAAAAATAGCATTTATCCCTCCAAATCTCATACCTGTGTCTTTTCTGTGCAGTTTGTGTTCCAAAGCAACTTTAATCATCAAGCTGACAAGAGGAGATGACCCGAGAAAGATTTTGAGGTAATGTTACAGACTTTTTGTGGGGATTTCTTTGGGAAAGGTGATGTCCTTTTTCTAGGGACAAGGCAGACAAAACCTCTTTTTGCCCCTGGCTGCTGGCATGGGAGATATTTTTACATTAATAGCTGACATGTTTCCTTTGACTCCCTTTCTGAGAAGATGCTTTCTCACATCACAGAGAATCCCACATCCCTTTTTCTCTTTGCTTCCCGCTGCCTGTTCCTCACCTGGGCACCTGTAGGTGTGCCTCCAGTCCCTGTCACAGGACAGGGTGCTACAAAAACCAGTGCCACCACAGCATGCAGGAACGTTCTACCAGAACATCTCCACAGATGCTTTTGAAGTGCTGCCACAGTCATTTTTTGGAAACCCTTAAAGGTGTTTCAGGGTTCTGTGCCATCCTTCTTTCTCTGTGGGGTTCAGCTGTGGTGCCTGAGAATTCTGGATCAGAAAGCCTGAAATGTGATGAACTAAGGCTGTTCTCTTTCTCATCTTTTCAGACTGGCAGAGTGCAACTTTCAGCCAGAGCACTTGGAAAAGTTGTTCTTGCTCCTGGAAAAGTGCACTGGTCTGACGGAGTACACGTGAGTTCCTGGCTCCTGGACCTGTTTGGGTGGGCTCATTTATGAGCTGTTCATCACAGTGAGCTTTGGTTCTAGGTCCTCAAATAACAACATGACAGTCCAAGCTGCAGAAAGACTTTTGCATTCCCTGAGTAAAGATCTGGGGCTGCTGAAAATCAGGTACTGCTTCACTGTGCTTTCTTAGATACTGATCTGAGACTGGTCTGATCTTCTAAGACCTCCTTTCATCCAAACCAAAAGTGAACTGTGCTTCTTCCAAAGGCAGGTAGCATTGGCCTGAGAAATCCCCATGGCTGACTCTGGTGTTGGTATTTGGCTTTGTCTCCTCAATTCCCACTGAGCCTTGTGTAGAGCTCTGGCCATAAACTGTACTGTCTCTGTAGACCACTGCCAGCCTTACAAAGAAGGGTGAGAATTCTGCTGGACACCTTCCTACTGCCAGAGCATCCTGCTCTGTACCTGGGTGGCACATTCTCCACTCCTCTACAGGGAAGCTGGGCTACTTCTGCCTGTTCCCAGCTTGCAGCCAGCTTCCCATGCAGACATTACTCTGCAAAGCCAAGCAGCCTTGCTGTGTGTTGAGCTGACAGAGATGGATCCATGCATGTGAATAAAGCAGAGCTGCCTGCATTCTCCTTTGCAGCATAGAAGAGCCGTGGGTGTGCAAAGAGAGAGTCATGAACCTTCTTGAGCTGGCTGTCCAGGCCTCTGGAAACATTACTGAGATGATGTAAGTGGCACCTCAGGGTCTGGTGTCTTTCAGATACTTTCTTTTAGCCTGATACTCTTAAGGAAATGGGATTGAAGCCAGCACTGGATCTCCTGGTCTTTATTCACTGCCTCCAGTGCATTTGTGAGCCCACTTGAAGCAATTTTAACCCAAATGGCTGGTGGGTAGAAGTGCTTAGAGGGTTTGTGGTCACACAACTCAGAAGGTTGAATGGAAAGGAGACCATGTTCCTGGTTGCTCCTGGGAGAAACTGGGCCAAGATTAGGCTGGCTTTGGGGCTAGTTTAAACATTACAAACCTCTTCAGAGGTGGGTGATTAGCTTTCATCTTACCATAGTCCTGTCCTTTCTGGTCCTCCTGGTTTTTCCTATGGAAAATAGTGGTTTTTTCTCCCTCAGGAGTTCACAGTTTTATGATGTTCCCTAATCTCTATCTTTTCAGGATATGTAAAGATAAAACCCTCTTCCAATTAGTCATAAGGTTCCCAAATTGCCTGGAGAAGGCAGAATCAGTTGTTAGCAGGTGAGAAAGCAACTATTTGTCATTACTTTCTGCTTGCTTGGAATTTCACTGTGGGATGAAAAATATTTTCAGAGTGTCTAAGGCTCTGGTCTCCATGGGTTCAGTTTCAGAGTGCCTCTGTGCCACATGTGTGGAAGAAATCTTGTGCATGTGCATGTGTCCTTTGGGCTGCTCTTCTTCAGGCCCATACTGGACCTAAACAAGTAAAAAAAAAATCCACCTACCTTCCTGGGAGCAAACAGGAAATGGGAGCACTTTGAAGAAGCTTAAGATGTGCTGGCTTCTGCATGGGTGTGCAGAGAGAGCAGCAGCAGTGTCCTTTTGTGCAGCTGAAGGAAGAGGCAGCTCTTGTCCTGGGCAGTGGGGATGGGCTCTGTTTCTCTACACTGAGCAGTGACATAAATGGGACATGGCAGGAAAGCCCCAGGTGGGCACTTGAAAGCCCTGATCTGTCCCTAATTGTGTCCCTGGGGACACCAGCTGCTGCAGTGGGCTCTGCTGATCCTCACTGACAGCTGTGGTGTGTGTTTGCATCCTGCAGACTGAGGCCGTACAAGCCAGAAATCAAGAACTCCTCCTTCTGCCAAAGGCTTTGTGAAAAATGTGCTCAGCTTCAGGAGCTCAGGTGAGTTGCCAGGCATTGTGAAGGGTTTTTTGGCAGGGGAGCAGCTTGTCCTTGTGAGTGTAGCACACTGAACACACAGCAGGGCATGGCAGAAGCCAGCTCAAGGTCCCTGCCCTTTGGCTCCCCTACTTGGAATGTTTGAATGGAAAACAGAAAAAATCCAGAGACTTGGTGGCTTCCTGGGGTATCCTTTGAAATCCTCTAAATCTCCCAGGGGACTTTGCCACGTATCAGTGTGGTGTCACTCCTACAGTGTCCCAGCTGTGCTTTATCTGGGAGCTTGGCACAGACCTTTGGCTGCCACTGGACACAGCCCAGACCTGTCATCCCCTCCTTGCAGGTGGTCTCACGTGGAACTCCAGGAGGATGAAGCAGAAGTGCTAGTCAGGATTTTGCTACCCCTCCCAGAGCTGAAGATGTTTGGGTATGTCCCCAGCTGGGATCTTTTCCACATATTTGTTATTTGCTCAGCCCTGTGCCTCACACCATTCTTCTTAGTCCTGCACACAAGGGGTGTGGAAATCTCTCCAAACTTACTGGTCCCTGATGTCTGTGCTGTCTGGGATTTGGGATGGGGCAGTTTGCCTGTCAGTGGAGTAATCTCCTCTTTCTCAGTGTGCTGAGACCTCATCTTCTCACTTGATCCTTGCTGTTTTGCAGGCTGACCTCTAGCAGTGTGACACCAACTGGAATTGATTATGTGATCTCAGGCTTGCAGAATTGCCAGGCCATGGAAGAGCTCAAGTGAGTGTGCTGTCACCAGGCTGTCCAGAGGCTGCCAGGTCTTTCCAGAAGCTTTAGCTAAACTCCAGTCTCTCCTCTGCATGCACTGTGGACAGATGCACTTTTCCGGATGGCTGGAGGACTTCAGATAGGGAAGAAGCAACAATTCTTTTTTATTTTCAATTAACAGTGAGATAGACAGAGACCAATAGTCTGGGGCAGGGAATTCCAACAGAGAATCAAATGTTTTGGTAGTGTTTTTTTGCATGGATCTTGTTGCTTGTGGTCACCTTCCTCCATGAGGGGCTGGACTCTTGCTGAAACCTCAGCAGAGATTTGGGATTCCGTTGGTATTTTATCAGAATGCAGACAGGTTCATTAGAATTGCATTAGAGAAGAAAACTGAAATTTATTCACAGGGACTGGAATACACTTCCCCATCTCTCCCTGCCTTGCTCTGCTCCCCTCTGTGCCGAGTGCTCACACGGCTGTCCCCGGGTAGTTACTGTTTGTTATTTCACCTTTCAGCCTGGAACACATGAAACTCAGCAGTGCTGCCATCCCTGAGCTTCTGCTGGGCCTTGGTGAGATGCCAGCCCTGAAAAGGCTTAGGTGAGTGTGTGACTGCAGCTGGGCTCTGGCCCAGCTTGTGATGCTGAGCAGCAGGGGTTTCATGTCCATTCTCCTGGGAATGTTGTTTCCAGCTTGGGCCACAACAGTGTTGGTAACGACGGCTGCTCCAGGCTCGCAGGAACCTTGAGGAATCTGCACAACATGGAGGAAATCAAGTAAGTTTCTCCTTTCTTGCACAGAGGTGACCAGTAGTGCCAACATTTGGAGAGACCAGATGTGCTTATACACGGTGTTGTAGCAAAAGCAGGGAGGTTTCAAAAGGCTCGTGTATGAGGCACCTTGGACTAGAGGAAATCAGAACTTGATGTTCAGAAAATGAAACTTTGGTCTTACCCCACTCTGCTGCAGTCATGTAGGAAATGGTTTAAACAGGATCTAAATCTTCCCTGGGATCCAGAATAGGACTAGAGACTCCCTTCTGTCCTGGGACAGCCTCAGACCCAGTATTTGCCTGGTCTGCAAAGATCTGAATCTGAAGCCAGTCCCAGGCTTGCTCTGCTTTCCCTGCCTCTCTCTTGCCAGATGCTGTCCATTCTCCACTGTAGCAACTTGGAGAATAATAACAACCTCTCTTCATCCTGTCTTGGTATTCTGGCTGAAGTAATTTCCCACCCATCAACAGGATCTAGTGATTTTAATTGTTCTTTGCAATTTTTCAAATTCCTCATTAACACCTATTAATTTTTTGTGAGAAGGTTGAGACAAACAGCTCTTTGATTCTGCTGGCAAGGCCCGAGGTGTCATCCAACAAATGGGACACATTAAATAAGATCTTGTACTTTGCCTGGCATTTTCCTTTACAACACAGCCTTCCTTCTCTTCTTTAAAGTTTAAGCCACAACAAGATTGGGGATCCGGGCCTGATAAACCTTGCTGCTGTCCTGCTGGAAATGCAAAACCTGAAGAAAATTGAGTGAGTCCCTTTGTTTTGGCTCAGCTGTTTTGGTCATGACCATGGTTGGTGGAGAAGTCTGTGTGGGAATCCCTGTGCTGCCTTCTCTTAGACAATGTTCCACCTTCCAGCATTTCCAGTGCACAATCCACCAAACCAATGGAAGTGTTCCCTCTCCTGCCCTTCCCCTGTACCCCAGGACTGGCCAGGACTTTCTCTGCAGAGCAGAGACTCCCTGAGGGTGAAGGGAATGGCCATGTCCTTGTGCTCCAGAGACACTTCCCAGCCCTCACCAGCTGCTCAAACACAGAGATCTCTGTGGGGAATGGTACAAGTCTCACATCCAAGCAGCACCTTTCCTTGGGGTGTGGAGGGTTCCCAGTGTGGTGGCCCCTCCTGTGTGTCCACACTGCTTTCTTTTACTACTGGAAGTAGAGGTGAAATGAAGGATTTGTCAAAGCCAGGACATGGCCTCTAGGCAAGGCTCTCTGAGACATGGATTCAAACTGCTCCTTCTCCCAGGGAACAGAAATTAGAGCATCCAGGCTCTTTGTTAGGCTCAGCTCTCGGGGTAAGCCTTGTAACTTTTTAAAATTAAAAACCTGGAAATTACTTGAAGCAAGAAAAGGAAATTCCCAGTTTTGTCTGCAAGAGGGAAAACTGCTCCTTCCCCCAGTACCTGCAGGGCCAGGAGTTACTCAGCACTTGACAAAAGAGCCTAAAAATCCCCAGACCATTTCCCAGAGACCCAAGCCTCCCATTACAGCAGGCAAACAGTGAAATATCTTAAGCTGGTACATTCTGGTTCTCATTTAGTCACTAAGAGTCTCATGCTTATTTTAGCCTTTCAGGGAATTGTCCTAGTCCAGCTGGAGGGGAAAAGCTGATGGAAGCTCTTGCCCATTGCAAGCACATCAAGGAGTTACTGTAAGTGTGTCCCTTTGGGAAACTGGGCAAAAATCAAGGCATAGAAATCTGATATGGCTCCAATAAAGACAAGATCAGTTTTACCACTGATTGTTGTGAGAGCAGGGTAAAAATTCTCTGCTGCACACCACAGAAAGGTGTGGTGCTGGGAGTGGAGGGTTTGGGTATTGGTTGCTGGATTGTGTTGAAGATTTCTAGGAACTGTAGAGTCTGCATTAGTGGACTAATGGATTCAAGAGCTGAATCTGCAGGTTTATAGGGAGTGTCTCAGGCACAGGGGCTGTTCAGTGCCTATGTTGCCCAAGAAATCACCATTAATCTATGTGGCTGCAAAAATGGAGGAGAAGTGGACAGATAAAGGCTTTACATATTCAGATATACTGATGTTCTGTTCCAGACCAGTTTAAAGAATGTATGTGCCCTGCCATGTTAAATAAATAAAATTTTACAATAATGAATAAGAAAAGTTAAACTGCTGTAACTGTCCATGTAACCATGAGATTGTAATCTGTGCGTGGACTAAGGGCACATATGAAAAAGTGCAATTTCAGTTCAATTCCAGCTCAGGTAACTCAGAAAGGGAGACAAGTGTGCTCCGGAGAAGTGCAGATCGGTTTTATTTCCCTGTTTAACTTCTGCTGCAGGACTGCAAAACCTCCTTGTTTCTTCCTCCCACCCCCAGAGTCCTTTGAATCAGGGACATTGGGTCCTTTCAGCACAGTCCCAGGCACATGTGGGTGAGGAATGGGGATCACGCATCCATGTGGGTGACACACAGGTGAGGAATGAGGCTCTGGACTTCACTGCCAGTAACATTTCATTTCTGCTTCTTCCAGGCTATCGAGGAATGGTTTTGGAGACAGGACAGCAGTGACACTTGCCCTCTGTCTGCCTCATATGACCAACCTGAAGGTCCTGCAGTAAGTGTCAGCCTCTGCACCAGGAAGGCTGGATGTGCTGGGGAATATAGGGAACGCTGAAGGAAGGAATGGGAAAAGGCACTGGTGTCTTGTTTAGAGAGCAATTTCAGTGTCCCAGGATTAAGAAACCTCTGCTGTAAGAATCACATAAACCCTTCTTGCTTAGTCTCTCGTAGCATTGGTTTTAGAGGTGAACCAGGTAATGACTATGCAGTAAAATAAGCCTTAAAATTATTTCTGAGTATGTTGGTTTCTGGTGCCTCTGGTGGAATGTAAGCATAAAGATGAGCATCTTTTAGGGACCCTCACTTTTTTCGTGCAGGCCCCTCTGAGTCATTTACTTTCCCTGAACTCAGTAATATTGTATTTTTAAAACATTTGTAGGAGACTTTTCAGGGCTCTAACATGTAGGACTTTCTTGTACTGTTTTATAGTAACAAAGCAAGAAATTGGTGAGCTAGAAGAGCTCACTGGGCTCAGTTAGCCTAGAAGGGACTCTTCCAGCCTGTGTCTAAGATGTCCTCAAAAGATAACTTAGAAAAGGAATCTCAGTGGTGGGAGACTGCCTCTGGATAGGTTCTTGGCAAATTAAATATAAGCTTTTGTTACAGCTTTATTCCAAAATAATCCTCCAATGCTTATGTTTCCTTTGCTAGCTTCCAGAGCAATAACATCGGGCAGGCAGGAGGGCTGGAGCTGGCCAGAGCCCTGGTGGTGTGTGGGCTGCTGGAAGAGATAAGGTAGGACATGGCAGGTGCACTTGGGGTGGTGCCAAACATATCCCAGACTGCTTTGGGTTGGAAGGAACCTTTGATGATCATCTCATTCCAATCCCCCTGCCATGGGCAGGGACACTTTCTACTATCCCAGGTTGCTCCAAGCCCCATCCAGCCTGGCCTTGGACACTTCCAGGGATGGGGCAGCCACAGCTTCTCTGGGCAGTCTATGCCAGGGCCTCACCACCCTCACCAGGAAGAATTTCTGCTTGGTAATATCCAATCTAACCCTGCCCTCTGTCAGCTTGAAGCCATTCTCTCTTGTCCAGTCTCTCCATGCCCTTGTCCAAGTCTCTCTCCAGCTCCCTTGTAGCCCCTGTGGGTACTGGCAGGTCATCTTCCCACTCTCCCTTACTGTCATTTCCTTTCAAGTCACACCAGTCATTAACTCACACATGATGTGCTGCAGATCTGTCCTTCTTTGACACAGGTATAACCCCGTGTTTCTGTCTGCAAGCAATTCCCTGCTGCAAGGACTGAGGTTGTGAGCCACAGCAGGACTGTCATTCCCATTGTACCAAGCAGTGAATCGACCTAAAATTGCTGTGTACTGCTCTGGCTCATCCCTGCTGTCTACACAATCCTCACTTAGTCTGGGTAGTAGTTATTAATTTGCTAGTTCACATAATTACATTTTCACAGTGGCTTTTTTTGGACTGTACCTGCTTTTTCTGCACCACTCAAAGCTTTTCCATTACCCTTACAGTTTAGCAGAAAATCACCTCGGGGAACAGAGCATCCATGGCCTGTCTGAGGGGCTGCCCTGCTTCCAACACCTCCGGATGATCGAGTGAGTACCGGGGCATTGAGGGCTGCTGGGGCAGAGCGGGGCAGGACGTGGGGCTGTGCCCCCCACGGTTCTGACACCAGCTCACTGTGCCCTCTGTTTGTTCTCTCCCTGCTGCTTCAGCTTGAAATTCTGTGGAATCACTGATGATGCTTCCAAATTGCTCTCTCTTGGCTTCCGACAGTGCCCTTCCGTGGAGGAGATAATGTGAGTGTGGGGATGGATGGATGGATGGATGGATGGATGGGGAGACAACTTCAGCACATCACTCTTGTTTTAATGCCTGCTCCTGTTTGGAACTGCAGGGCACTTCTGACCCTGCTGAATACTCCTTAATACTTTACACTAAGTGCTTTCCAGTGGTAAATGCACCAGTCATTTACTAATTGATGACATACACTGCTAAAACTTGGCATGGGGGTAAAGCTGTGTGATCAGCGGTCATTTCCATCTTTCACATCTCACTCCCTGGCTGTGCAGGACTCGGAGGTAGCCACAGTCTGCAGACACTCCCTGGTGTCTTGTCATATATGGAAATATGTGGTGAAACGGAGGAAACTCCTCAAAATTAAGCTTGTAATCCAGGGGAATGTTTACCTGTCATGATAAGAAGGTGATTAGCTCTTGCAAACAGGCTAATCCACAAGGGGAAATGTCACGGTAGTGGCACTAGTGGTTATCCAGACTCACAAATGGGATTTCTTGTCTGCCTTAGACTGTCCTGGAATGCCCTCGGAGATGGAGGAGCCCGAGAGTTGGCCACTGCTCTCCCAGAGATGGCAAAGCTGAAGGTGTTAGAGTGAGTACAGCCCTGAGAAAAACCCTGGGAAGACTCATTTGTCTGCCATTGAGCCTTAAGTCACGGGACTTCCAAAGAGGGGATGGACAACAGGAACAACAGGCAGGCTTCTGCAGTTTAACTTCTTGCTTAGCCCGCTGCATGCACCAAGGGCCAGCCCTGCCTGGCTGACAGGCTTGAAGTAGCACTGATTTCATTTAAGGTCATTACATGTGGGGCTGTTCAGCTGTTTTCCACTCTGGATTTGTTTTGGATTTCAAAAGTCTCTTTTGGTTTTTAAAACAGCCTGGAGAAAAACCGCATTGGAGCCTGTGGGGCCGCAGAGCTCGCGGAGGAACTTGCCAAGTGCCCAGAAATGCAGTGCATAAGGTGAGCAGGTATCCCAGGGCTCTATGGCTGAGTCTTGGCTCAGCAAGGAGAAGTAAGGGTGACCAGTCTGGGGACAGATGTGATCCATGTCCCTGCTGCCCTAGGTTAGCTGGCCTGGAGTAGGGTATTGCATGGGATACAGACACAAGCCAAGTAAGCTGTGGGTTTTCTAGGACAGCTCCACCTCCCAAGAAAGTCCAGGGAAAAAAGGAACTGGAAATCTTGCTGGCTTTAAATGAGGCAAAAATGAAGAACCAGTTGTGTAATGTCCCCATCAGGAAGTTGTTGCATTTGTTCTTAAAAGTTTTCTTTCTCTCATTCCTTCTGGTTTCACTTCTGATGTACATTCCTGCCCTGTCCCACTCTCTCCTGGGATCCACATCTTCCAGATACTTGGGCACCACACTTAGTCCTGCAATAACACATTTGCCGTCCTTGCAGGCTGTGGGACAATCCAGTGCCCAAGGGCCTCACTGAGAGCTTGACAAACCAAGACTCAAGACTGTGTTTCTCCTTCAATTAGAAAAGAAGACCCTTTGCCTAACCAGGAGCTGCTCTCCATCTCCCACTGCCCTCAAAACTGCACTAAAGAACCCAGGAACTCAAAGCTCCTACAACTGAATACTGTAACTATTGGGTCTCTCTTTGCTGCACTGAACCAAGTGTGGACACTGGGTTTTATTGTTTGTGTTGAGTTGGGGTTCTTTTGTTGGTTCTTTTGGTTTGTTTTTTGGTTTTTTTTGTTTTTTTGTTTTTTTTTTTTTGTTTCTTGAGAGCTTTTATTGTTCAGAAGAGCAAAATACTGCAAAGAATCACTGCTGAGCAGGCAGTACAGTATTCTTGGTGTAAAAACACTGAAACTCTCTTCAAGAGAATAGCTTTCCAGAAAGTCATCAGCAAATAGTGATAAGAATGCTTAGGTACTACACACTACTTATTTATGTATTGCCCTAGTGAAAAAGGGACACCATCACCTGCATCCAAGCTTCACCTACGTTAAAAGTTAAATACTTTGTCTTTATTTTGAGGGAGGGGCAGTGAGTGACAGACCCAGAAAGAACAGAGACCATAATTAAGTTCTCACATACGGTACAAAAAAGCAGATATGAGGTTTTCTCAGAGCTGTGAGATTTTGGAGTCACCATCCCTGGAAGTGTTCAAAAAATGTGTGGATGTGGCACTTGGAGACATGCTTTAGTGATGAACATGTTGATGCTGGGTTAGGGGTCTGACTCAACAATCTTAGAAATCTTTTCCAACCTTAACATTATTCTAGAATGAGATGCACCTTCTCAGGCATCCAGAATGTGAGCAGAGTATTTCATTATCCTTAATCAAGATTACAACACCCACAGGGTGTTGCAATAAAAGAATACACATCCTCCAGGAGAGGATGTAAAATCGTTTATAAAATTGTAAATTGTTGGCATTGTTACACATGAACTCCAACAGGATGCTTGAAAATCATCTGTAACTGTGAAACCCCTCTATGACTTTTTAGGAAAAAAAATCATAGAATCACAGATTGACTTGGAAGGAACCTTAAAGACCTAGTTCCAAACCCCCTGCCATGGGCAGGGACAACTCACACTAGGCCAGGTTTCTCAAAGCCAGGTGGCCTTGAACACTTCCAGGGATGGGGCAGCCACAGCTTTCCTTGGGAGAAGAAAAAAAGGTAAGAAAAAAATTTTGTTTTGTTTTCTTCATATCAGCCTCCTTTTCACACAGAATTGCCTCAGTTTTGTGACAAAAACTTCAGGACATTTGAAATTTCAAGTCAATGCCCAAAAATCATCAATATTTATACTGGAACAAGGAAATGCAGATATTACCATAAATTTAAATGAGAAAATGTAAAGGACTGAGGTTGTAAAACAACTTGTAAGAAAACCAAGTGCTCTGAGTGGGAGGAACGTGCTGCTACTGACTATTTCCAGGTGGGGTTTTGTGGAGCTTTGTGGGGTTTTTGGACTGGTTGCACTAACCTCTTTCAGGGGAAGTGAGGGGTCAATTAGCTTGAAACGTCATCCTCATGAAAGACCCTTCAAGTCCCTGGAACCCCAAAGCCCATGTGCTGCTGGGCAGTGGATGTTGGACCTGCAGGAACTGCAGGGAGAAGATCCCAAACACCAAATTTGCTGCTCCTTAGAGGAGACAGAGCGAAACTGCCCTTGGAGCTGTGGAATTCTGGCTTGTGCCACGGGAGCGCAGCCACACTGTTCTCCTCTATCACCCGGGGTTATAATGTTTCCTTTGTGTGTTTGTGCTGTAAATATACAAGTTTTGTGGTAGATTTATTGATGGGATTTTGTTTGCAGCAGTGTTTGCCTGGAGAGATGTAACAGATCTGATTTGGGCAGGGCAGGCATCTGGAATGAGCTGGAAATGCTCATCCAGCAAACCTTCGGGGACATGGTTGTGAACAGCTGGTGCTGGTTATTCCTGGGGATATTCCTGGGGAGCCTGTCTTGGCATCATGCTCTGTGACATGATGACGTGTAAAAGTGGGACACATTTTGCAGAGACTACTCTGAATGGGGTTTAAAAACAAAAACAAAGGGAAAAAGAGGTAGTGAAATTCCTCATCAGGACGTAATTCAGTGGAGTAAGCAAGTACCTCAGATCTAAACTGGCACTTAGGAAAAGCTTCACCGTATGTGGTGAATAGATATGAGGAAGAAATTCTTCCCTGTGAGGGTTTGGGAGGCCCTGGCACAGGCTGCCCAGAGAAGCTGTGGCTGTCCCATCCCTGGCAGTGTCCAAGGCCAGGTTGGATGGGACTTGGAGCAGCCTGGGACAGTGGAAGGTGTTGCTGCTCATAGCAGGAAGTTGGAACGAGATGATCATCAAAGCTCCCCTGAGACTCCAACTATTCTGTGATAAATGAGATCTGAGGTTCACCCCCTGCAGTTCCCCTGGTTCCTGAAGTCAGGAACTCTGCATCTGTACCGTGAGGTTTGCAGGGACATAACACAGCACGCTGCAAATAATTGACCTGAGATGTTTAAAGAGGGACTCTGAAATCCAACTGCACACCTGCATTTCTCAGGGTCTTCCCCACACTCAGGATTCCAGTCTGACCAGAGAGAGTAGCCATCCCAACGGGAGCCAGGGAAGGGAACTTGTAGGAACCCAGAGTTTCTTTTCCAAAACACCAGGTGTCAGCAAAGCCTCAAAAATGGGGAGAGGTTGTCTGCAATCCAGAGGCTCCGGATACAAACGGGTTCTCCGTACTATTTTGTGTGCATGGGTTGCATTTTTTTAAAAAAAAATCAGATATTTGGACCGAGTTGTACATGGAACACAACAACACAATTGGTCCGTGGTTCATTTTTCCCATGTCATGCCAAGGACTTCTGGGGCGTGCTTCCCATTTCCATTGTGCTTGCAATGTCCACGTTCCAGCTTGTGCTCATTTCTGAAAGTTTCTGAGGGGAACTTGGGGGCTTTGTCCAATTTTGAGAGGTTAAATGAATCTTCTGGAATGCAGGAAGACGTGAGGCTATTAGGGATTGTGTGTGATGGCCGAGCACCAAACCGATTCCCAACCACCTAATTACCGTGGGCCATTTTTAGAGCTGTTACTATTAGGTCTTGGATTTATCATGGTCCAAAAATGGAAATGCATCAGGACTCTGCACACCCCTATTGTTTCAGGCTGCCTGCAGTCTCTGGAAGACAATGTCTGAGCTAGTCAGTACTGGTTTCATACACAGAAGGGATTTTGCCCCCTGAGACCAGATCTTTAGAAAGAAATACTGTGCTGTAAATAAACACGCTGCTGGAGGGCGGGAAGGAGCCTGGATTTTGTGCTGGGGAGCAGCTGGAGCCAGGCTGGGCTGGGCTTCTGCACACAATGGTGGCAGCTCCAAAGAGCTGGAAATGCAGCTGCTGTTTCCCCTCTGCTAAAAACCAGTTCCAGGTAGCCCTGAACTTGCCATGACTTGGGGGAATCATGCTGGCAGGAGAGAAAACACAGGAAAAACTGATCTGGGAGAGAAAACAGGCATACTGGCATTTGTGAAATACCGTCTGCCTCTCCCTTTTCCCCTCAGAGTGACATTTTAAGCCTCAGGCAAGGAGGTAGGAGGGCAGGTCTGGCACAGACCCCACTTCTCCCACTGAATTCCTCTTTCAGGCACAACCTCATCCCTTTTCTGTGATGGTTTCTGGCCAGGTTCACACAGAAAGAACAGGTTGCTCCTAAAGGCTAGGGATGGATGTTGGCTGATGGATGTTGACTAGTTGGATGTTGGCTCTTGTGTTGCCTGTGCTGAGCACTGGTGACCCCTGAGCCTGTCCTGTGTCCACTGCCCCACTCCTGGGGTTGGCAGGGGAGTGAGACTGGCAGAGAGAGCACCTTGTGTGTGTTAAAAACTCAGTGCCTTAAAATTCCCCTGCCTTCCATGGCTCAAGCCAAAGGAAAGTGTTCCAGCTGGCCAGGGCAATACAGGAGTTGCTTATTTGCCTGTGATCTTCCAAAGCATGAGCAGAGGCCATAGCAAAGAGCTCTGAACAAACACGGATGGTTTATTCAATCGGCAGCCTCAGAGGGAGGCTTTCAGCCTTATTACCCTGTCTCCACGCCAAAAACATCTCTATAAACCTCCTGGATACCTGAGGATGTGTCCACAAAGCATCGGGTGAGGTTGCTAATGGCACAGTGGGGTCAAACCCCGGTGGTACCAGCCTGGAAGGGAACACAGTGGTGAGTAGGGTGATGGGTCAGTGTGACACTTGGGTTCCCCTTCATGTCCGGGGTGTGCATTTGGACCTGCTTGTTTTCCTTCTTTAACCAGCTTTTCCCCATGGGAAGCAGAATCAGGGGGACACAGTCCCAGGCCCGAATAATTTCATCACCGGGAGCACCCAAACAGCACAAAACCCGGTGCTTTTTCCTTAAAGCCCACGGGTGTCCATCCAACAAAAGTTGTTTCCCTTGGATTTGAGTGCATAACACGGAAAATAATTTTCAGGCCGTTTTTTGAGGGNGGCCCGGCGGTGAGTACCGGCAGCCCCCGAGGATGCGCCGGGGATAACGGAGCGGGAGCTGCCCGGTGGGGTGATGAGCTAGCGGGTGGGAAGGTGGAGCTGGCCGGGGACAGCGTTAAGAGAGCGGTGTGAGCTGCTGGATGGGGGGATCTGCACTGGGAAGTGTCCCGTACTGGCTCGTCTCGAGGTGTGTGTGGTGGCGTTTCTGCCTTCTGTCCTCCCGGACAGACCTTTTGTCTGCTGGGAATGACCCTCTGTCCCCTAGGACAGACCCTTCATCCCAGCTCCTCCATCCCCGTGATAAAACCTTTTATTCCTTGCCCATCCCTCAGGACAGTCCTCCTGTCACTTTATGCTCTCCCTTTTCTCCAGCCCGTGTCCCATCATTCATGCACGGTGTGGAAGTTGTTCTGTTCCCACTCTCTCGTGTGTCTGTATCCACTTCTGAAGATGCCTGCTGGGCGCCTGACCCCCAGGCAAATGCCGGGGCCTGGTGGCTTCACTCCCCAAGCCTGGGGATATTTGTAGGGTTTTTCTTGGCAGCTGCTGCAAGCCCCTCTTGAGTCACAGGGGGGATCTGGCGAGTTGGAGGCTGGGGAATGGCAGAGTGGCTTCTTCAGGAGCTGTTTGCAGCCCGCTGCTGCTCCAGCTGGCGATGATATCCTTCATGCCGTGCATTTTGGGGGGGAACTGGGAGGGTTTGCTCTCCCGGCTGTGCTGCCTCTCTCCCCTGTGCCCAGCAAGATGCTTTGTTCTCTGAGGAAGAGGCGAGCGGCGCGTTTCGCTCAGCAGTGTGAGGGTGCTGGAGGATGGCGGGCAGGGAGGTGTTCTCCTGTCAGCTCTGCCAGCCTGAAGACCTGATGCAATAAGCCTTTGTGTGAGTAACCCTAATTTAGGCAAGTGGCTGGACTAAAGCCAGTGGGGCTGGAGGACTTGGTGGGTGAATACACCCTTTGGAGCTGGTCACCACAAGGAGGGTGGAACAGGAAATAGAGGTGAGTAGAGAGCTGAGCTTCAGTGGCAGAAACATCTCCGAAGGGGCTGGGTCCTTGCTGCTGACTCCTCAGGGTGTGAGCTGCTTTGTGGAAGGGAATTGAGAGGATCCTCATGAACCTCGAGGACCAGGTTTGAACCTCCTGGCAATACACCTGAACCTCGCTGGAAAAGCTGGAATTGCAAGCACAGCCCAGGTGTGCTCAGTTCTGATCCTGCTCCCCTGTCACCTGCATCAGCCTCCTCGAGCCAGCCCAGGTACTGGGGCCTGTGATGCCACTGTGCTTTTCTGGAGTCATAAAATTATTTCTTATCAGCCAGAAATAGCCTTCCACTGAAGCCTGTTGGGGGCAGGGAATGGAGAGATGGGAGGAGGAAGGCTGGGAACAAAAGCTCGGGGCATGTGGAAAAGAGCTGTTTTGAAGAACGCAGTCAGTGGAGGATGTTTTGCTGTAGTTGCTTTGGGGAAATGCTGCATTTGCTTTGATTACAGCTGTCTGATAGCCTGGGACATACGTTTTCTGGTGATGTGTGTTTTTCTTTCCCTGCTGTTGCTGCTGGAGCATCCTGACCGGGATACTGTGGAGGGAAAGAGCGAGGGCATCTAATGGGGCCTCCAAGTGCTCCCAAAATTTCATGCTCTTGTGGTGTAGGCAGCCCCTAGCACCTGACTTGGGTAGATGTGCAGTCCTGGAGCTGCTCTCTAAGAGCCAACACTATCCCCAACCCCCTGGGGATAGAGTTTGCCAGCAGCCTGCCTCTGTTGGCACTGCTGGCGTGTGCCCTGCTGTTCCCAGGACCTGCTTGGTCAGGAACACAGTTTGCATCTCTTGAAGGGGCTGCAGGCACTGGCCTGTAGTAGTGGGAGGGTGGGCAGGGTTGTCTGACAGCTGTGATGCTTCTCCCTCCCTGCTGCCCTTTGAGCTCCAGCTAAAGGGAACTGAGATCCTGAGGATCCTCGTGTTGTCCTGGGAACATCCTTGCTCCCAGGGTCTGTGCTGGGGGACAGCAAGGGACTACATGCTGGCTGCTGACAAGCTGGGGCAGTTTGTGAAGCCACTGGGTCGGGGTTAGACAACTCCAGTGCACGGCCAGCCTGTGCTGTAGGAGAGAGCCCAGACACCAGCAAGTGGGGATTTCAGTGTGGAAAAATCCTTTTCAGATTCACTGCTGGAGCTGAGCTGTGGGTGAAGATGCTCTTTGCCCTGGGGGGATATATCAGCTGCACAGCCCTCAGCAGTTCTTGATTCTGCTCCTCTTCCAGGGATCCCCACTCCCTCACCCCAAAGCAGCGGGATTTTGTGGTGCTGGAGCAGGCACTCAATACCCCGTGATTTACCAGTCTGCCCAGTTGTGTTCTGGAATGGCATCAGCTTTGTTTGCCTTTTAGCAGTCTCAGTGTGGTGTGTGAAGAGTCTGGGAGGAATAACTTCTCCTGCTCCTGCTACACTTGGTGGAAAGAGTTTCCCACTGACTTCAGTGGAAACCTCTGCCCGGGGGGAGCTGGCCAGAGCTGCTTGCACCACTGTAAATCAGGGCTTGTTCTCCAGGAGCCATCGGTGTGCTGGGAACATAATTCCAGGTTAATTGATGAAAAAGCAATGCTTGCAGGCTCCTGTCCGGATTCAGGGCTGCCAGCTCTCATAAGGAACTCTTTATGTGAGAACCTTGGCTGGCGTTCAGAGGCAGGGTGGGGGGATGGAAGGAAAGGTAAATTTTGTGGTGTGATGGAGTAGCCTGGCATTTGAAATAGTGCTCCCAGCAGGATGCAAGACCCACAAAACAGTGTGAAAGAAAAAAAAAAAGAATTGAATACTTTCCCACCTTTTCTGCCCCTGCAATCTTACAGTTTGCCCTTTAAACCCCTGTGAAATATTTGTTGAGGGACCTGAGTCATCACTTTTTGCTGCTTTGGCTTGGTTTCTTGGCTGCTGGCTTTGCAAGGTTACTTGTTAGGATCATGGGAGCACAGGAAAAATTAATTCCCAGGAACTCAGGTGAGTTTGGAGACCATAGCATCGTTAAAATGCCAGAAAAACAAGTGAGTGTAAAATTCAGCAAGAAGGGCTCCAGTTTTATTTGTCTGCTGCTTTCGCTAAGGCCTTGTGTTTGGGAGCTGTCATATTTTCTGCCTGTAGCCAGCAGGAAAAATCTTGTGTCTAAAATAGTCGCCTTCACCCCAGCCCTGGATTTTCCATCATCACGTGATTCCAGAAGCTGAGGATTTAGGAAGAAACATCAGCTGTCGTGAGGCTGATTTAAAAAATGAGACAAGCTGGGAACACAAGTTTTGCTATTAAACAAGTCCAGTGCTGTGCAACCATTTAAACCCAGTCCAATAGTCCCTCGAGTGGTGTCTGAAGCCGTTGAGAAGGGGCTGAGAATTAGTCAGACGTCATTCTCATAAACCACAGCATTTCTGTGTCGCTGGCACACAATTCTGTCTCAGGGTGAAGCTTCACACATCAAGTGGCAGCATCTCTCTGCTGCAAAGCAGGCCAAAAAAAATTAAAATTCTGTGGGAAAATGTTGGATCTCGGCAATGAAAATCCCGTCTGTGAAGGGGAAGAGATGGGGGACTCTGGGTGGTGGGATGGAAGGGAGAGGGGAAGGTGGCTGCAGCCATGGGGACATCAGTGCTCTGCATGACTTGGTGTCCCAGTGCAAACGAGTGTTGCACATAAATACCCATGAATTAATATTTCTTTATCTTATCAGCTTATCTGAAGCTCTGGCTGCTTTAGGGATGACACGGTGCATGGGATGGAGACCTGCACAGCTGCCTACTGCTGGGGCTGTTCTGGCTGGCATGAGGTTAGGCTGACATGCAGTGAGGCCCAAAAGCAGTTAAGGATATTTCTGGTCACATAAATGATGATTTTTTTTCTTCCCCTCTCACATGTGATAGATGGTGTTGGCTGGGAATAGGAATCCAATTAAGATTCAAAAAGCCAGCATTTTTGTTTGCAACAGCATAGAAAAGTGGTTAATAAGTTAAACAGCCTGTTGTATACATCGTGCATAGTTAGTATGTGGGAGGTTCCCTCTGCACCTGTGAGGGAGCCCTGCTGGCTGCGTGTCCTTTGCAGCCCAGCCACCCTCCCCACAGCCCCGATCTTTCACATTCCATAGGGCCTGCCTTTAATTAAGTCCACTTTTCCCTCCAAATCCAGATTTGAAACAGATCCATCCCCCCTTCTTGTGACAGCATGCCCAGCTTTCATAGGGCTCTTGTAGAACGGGGCAGGGAATTTTTAATAGTGGAAGTTAAAATACGCCCAGGATCCTGAGAGTGTTCTGTCCTCCCTCCCTGCATCTCCTGGTTTGCTTGTTTGTCCCACCCGGAGCACGTGTCTGACAAGAGCATCGCTGCCCTGGGGAGGTAGGAGGTTTGTGTTTGGCGTTTCCCTCTTTGGGACAGAGGCTCCCACGGGTGCTGCCTGTGGCTGCTGCCGCAGGACTGAGCCTCCCACTCACCCGCAGAGCGGGCAGCGTCCCTTTCTGCCTGGGAACGCCGTGGCTGCAGAGCCGGCACACGAACCTTTTCCTTGGGTCCACCTCGTAGGCCCGTTGTGTGCAGGGTTTGATGTGACCGACACGATTCACAGCGACATCACGATGTTTTCTGCCCTGAATCACAGATTTCCCTAAACTGAGCCCCAGAGGAAACTCGTAGTCAAGCGAGAATGTGCAATCCTTCCCTGCGCATCCGAGCCAAATACGTGCGTGCCACTGGAGACGGCAATGGGGTCGCTCTGTGCGGCTCGGCCGCCGCTGTATGTCCTGAACGGGGGGAGCTGCTATGCCCTCGCCTCGCCCTGCTCCTTGTTTGCCTTTTCTCCCGTGTCAGCAGCACGCCCGGCAGGCACACGGGGTCTGTGGGCAGGGCAGGGTGCGGGAGAGCAGCAAGGCTGGGCTCTGCCTGCTGCACAGGCACCCCGGTGCAGTTGTCGGGTAGCAGCCGTCAGAGCCCGTCTGATTTCTCTCCGGTTTTGAGGAAGGACTTTTCCCTGTGGTTTTGTTGTGGGTTTTTTTGGTGTTGTTTTTTTTTTTTTCCTCCACGTTGTGACTTTCGGAGCAGCCTCCCAGAACTCGCCCAGCCCCTGCAGCTCCTCCCGGCCCGTGGCACACCAATGGTGCTGCCTCCGTCCCCGCGTCACCGCGGGGTGTGGAGGAGCGGGTTTTGCTTTCGTTTGCCAGCCTGGAGCCCTCGGCTCTGCGACGACAGCTGAGGATTGCGGAAACACCCTGAGAGCTCAGTGGCCCCGCTCTCTTCGGAGCACTTGGCTCTCCTGCTCCCGGGGCTCCTGATTTCTCGCCGGTAAGTGGGTTTAGATGCTCTGGGGGACGTTTTCAGACTTCATCTGTAGACGGTTGGAGAACAAATTTGATCTTTGCTCCCCGGTGACAGGGCAGGCTCTGCCCGAAGCCGCCTCCATGCCGGCAGCCCATAAAGGTGTTCGGTTTTCCTCTCGCATCCCTGCCTTGCTGGGATTTCCACTTTTGGTGTCTCTGTGGGTGTGAGCCCCTCTGGGAGGACCTGGGTCCATCCTCTGGTCCTGGAGCAGTGGCCAGGCAGCGGCCGTGCCCCTGCTGTTGCAGAGGGACCTTCTTTCCCCCCACAGGGATGCTGGCACAGGGGCTCTTGCCTTGCTCGGTGCTCTCCTGCGGCTCGCCTGAGCTACAGGATGGCTGCTGGGACAGGGCAGCCCCGGCTCCTTCCAGTTCCTGCTCAGACGGGGAAAGCACCCAGGGTGGCAAGTTTAGTGGTTACAGGGGAAGCCTTAGAGTCATCGTCAGGGCTATGAGGTGGTACGGGGAGCAGGGATGCAGGGCAGGGGGGAGACTGTGTGGAGGAGTCACTCCTACCCTGCGGATCCTTCAGTGTGAACCAGGCTCTTCACTAATGCCAGAGACCAGCAGCTGCGTGGGGATGGCAGAGAGGCTGCTGGAGTTGGTGCATCCGTGCTTGACATCATCAGTGGCTGTCTCAGCTCTGTAGTGGGTACAGGAAAGTGCTTTGCAGTTGCTTTTCAGGTGATGATAATTTCAAAATGAGACGAGCCACTTTGGTGGGATCCTGCTCTGGTGCCACAGGGTTTGCCTTGGAGTTTTCTTGCGATTTGTGACTCCCAGGGCACCTCGAGTGAATTCTCAGAGCTCTGCTGACTATCTCACCCCCTGGAGAAGCTTTGCTGGGTGCTTCCCATGTGCCAGTTGGTGCAGACCCTTGGGGTTTCAGAAAGGTGGGCGCTGCCCTCACTGGCACCAAACCTGCAAAAACCCGGTAGGTGAGAGCTTTTCTGGGGACAGCAGCAGTCTGAGAGGAGCTGGCACTGTGGGTGGGGACAGCCAAAGCATGACATGGAGAAGCAGCCAGTGTCACAGCAGTGGCCCCAGCCCTTGAGAGGGAATTTTGCAGCACCGGTGTGAGAAGCCCAGCTGTCGGCACGAGCAGCATTGCCTATTGTAGCCCATTAGGGACAGGTTCCATCAGGAAGGGTTCATTGGAGAAATCACTTAATTAGGTTGTCCTGAAACACTTTGTCCTTCCGAATCAGGTGCCAAAGCATCTCAGTACAGTCCCCTTGGCTTTCAGCAGGCAGGACTGTGGGACTTGTGCATCAGGCTGGAAACAAGAGCCCTGCCTGGGCATCTCCCTCTGCTGGGTTTACCCCAAATTTCTGTGAGTTTGGGAGCATTTGAGTTCAGTCCCAGCTGTGCTGCCTGTGCTGGGATGCTCAGAGGCAGTTTTCAGCTTTTCCCTGCCTTGTGGGAGAGATGGAGATCCTCTGATGGTAGCAGGTACTCAAGGAACATCTACAGGGGTGTGCCAAGCATCCCCTTTCTGCCTCCCAGCCTGCTCACCTGTGGCAGAGGCACTTGCTGGGGCACCAGCAGCAAGGTGCTGTGTACATGACTAACTGCAGGTGTGTGCAGAAGGTAAGGAGGCTGCTAAAAGAGACAGGTGTAAGCTGTGAATCCACTGAGTTGCCTGGGGGGGTGCTGAGAGGCAAACATTTCTGCTTCGCAAAAGAATTCTGGAGATGACTCTGTTTGTTGGCAGGAGGGAGCAAAGTGACCACTGTGAGTTGTGGTGGTGTGGGGAGCTGCCTCGGGCTTCCATTGCAGTTCATCCCGACTTTTCCTGGCATCTCCAGCTCCATGTGTCCTGTGTTTCAGCTTTTTCTGCTGCTCTGGGCAATGAGCTCCTGTATCCTCACACTCCTCTCGTGCTTCAATCTTCTGACAACCTGTTTTCACCTTCCTTTAATTCTCCCTCGGGCACTGTTGCTCTCCCTCTGTGTCTCCACTGCCTGTGAGCTCAGATATGTGATTTATAACAACCCCTACTTACCTCTCTCATTTCCACGTTCCTGAAAGGAATTTTGTTTCCACAGTTGCAGTAGGCTCTAGTGGGACAGCCTTAGTGGAGAAACAGTCACAGGTGACTTTTGTGGGCTATTGCAGAAACCATGGATCATCCCAAAGAAGTAACTCCTGTTCCCTGGGATGGACACAGCAGGATCTTGCATGGTATCACTGCTGGGTGTCGGTACTTCTGGGGCTGTTTCAGATATGCCTGGTATTGGCTGTGAAAAGAAATTATTTCTTTAATGAGAGGAGATCACTGAATTTAGGGCACTATTAAGATTGAAAAAAAACCCCGAAATGTTTCATGTAAAGCACAGCTTTATTTTTCCCCCTCTGTTTTTTCTTGTTCTTGCTTAAAACAGAGCTTCAGCATGACCTGAAGAACTGCTGCTCATGGGGCTGCTCTTCTGCAGAGGAAGGGGGGACCTCTTCAGCCATGAGTTAATTTCCTTCCCCTCGTTCCCTTTCAGATTAGAGGGGAAGTAAAGGTCCAACGTTTTTCTGCTGACCCTTTTACACTTTGTAAAAGTGCTTTGGCAGTCTGCCGTAGAGATTGGGGTGCCATGGGATGAGACTCTGCTCTGGGACCGCTCGATGTTCTTAGATATTCAGGGTTTGTGTGCACCCCCAGCCAGCAAAACCCTTCTCTCTGGGATGTTGTGGACATGGAGCAGCTTGGAAGTGACCAAGGCGTGGAGGAAAAAGTACTTGAAAGTTATAGGCACAAAGATGTCCAGTTCAGAAGGTCCTGGAAGCTGGAACCCAGAAAGCATTTGGTGACCATATCCCTCCATTCTGGCCCTGCTCTTGTGACACCTCTGGATAGCAGGTGGGACCGTGGGGCAGTCAGGCCTTCAGGTGTGTCCCTGAGACCCCTCTTTGATAACCTGGCTGTGTTTCAGTGGGTCACCACGTGTCTGCATGCTCGGCACAGAGCCGGCGGCTGGGATTGTACATCAGGAGAATGCTTGGCCGCAGATGCTGAGTGAGTCACGGGACTTTGTTCAGGGCAGTGATTGTGAGGAGAGGAGAACAAAAACGGGAGGAGAGACTGGAATAAAGATGCGTGCTGACTCTTCAGTGCCAGCTCAAATACCCCCTGAATTTAAAGCTTTGGTGGGGTGTTGGAATGATGCTGGCTCGCTGATGGTACCTCTGAGATGGGGGGGACCCCTGGCTGCTGCTGAGGCAGCAGGGGCTGAACCCACACCTGGCCCTGCGGGAGGTACTGGATCCATGTGGGTGCAGCAAGAGGAAGGTGCTGGATCCGTGCCAGTGCAGTGGCAGGAGAGGTGGCTTTGCAGTGTTTGCTCTGGCTGGTGCTGGCCATGTCCTCATCCCGGTGCCTGTCCTGACCGTGTGCACCCCGGGGAACCGGACAGGCTGAGCTCAGGGGCTGGAGCATGGGTGATGTGCTGCACACCAAGAGGATGTTTTGGTGTCTGCCAGCCCTGGGAAAAAAGGTTTTTCCACTGAGTCACTTGCTGCCTCTGCTTTTTATGAGACAGCACTGAGATCTGGGGGAAGGGGAGATGGAAAAACCCAGCCCAGATCTCCCTGCTCCAGCAGGACCAGGCCCATGCCAGCACAGCTGCCCCATGTTTGCTTTTCAGAGGGAGCAGCAGACAGACAGCAGCATAAATAGAATGGGCTTGGCTATTTTAAGGAATCGATTACATGATCTGTGCGTTAAAGAAAAATAATTAAGTAAAATCTTCACTTCAGCTGCAGCTGGCAACATGGGCTTGGGTGGAGCAGAGGCAGGGATGGGCACCTTGGAGCTGGTCCCCCAGCCACAGTGGGTGAGCCAAGAGGACTTTTACTTCTCCACGTGTTCCTCCTTGAAGCTGCAGTACATGGAAGGTTGTCCACGTGTGCCACCGTTTGGTGTCACACTGCCACCACTCTGGGGTTGTGCTGCTGGGCACGGGGAACGATGGCACGGGACAGGCTTGGTCTGGCCGAGGGGGAGCCACACGTGGGAAAGGGACACATGGTGCTGTTTTGGTGATGTACACGAGTGTGTGCAGCCAGGGATGGGGATTTCCTTCTTCTGGAGAAGATTCTGGGTTTTTAGGGAACTGGGATGTTTGTACCACTCTTTCCCCAAGCAGCAGGCTGGGATGAAGAGCTTGTGTTTACTGGTGGGGGTTAAAACCAGGCTTGTTTCTGGTGACTCAGTGCCAGTCAAAGACCTTGGCAGGCAGGAGAGGAGGGCTCCAAGCCTTGGAAGCTGGAACTGTTTTCTGCTCAGAATTCATTGCAGCAGGGCTGAGCACTCGGGACAGCTGGTGGTGAGCGCAGAGCTCCCTCTCCCACAGCCCTGCCGGGATCACCCTATCCCTGCCCTCCGTCCCCGTTTCAGCTTGGAAGCTGAGCTGCAAGGGAAAAGGGCAGTGGCCCAGCTCCCAGCAGCACAAGGGCCTGTAAATACTCATACCCAGGCAAAACAAATAGATAATATTAATTGGGGTTTCAATGCCAAACAGAAGCAGATGGTTTATCAAGGTGGAAAAAGGCAATGTTTGGGGGTTTCAGATAAAGTGGATGAGCCAGGAGCCACTCTTGCAAAAGAAGATAAAAGGTATTGAAGCAGCTGCTGAGGAGAGCTCACTCTCCACTAGCAACCACAGCCACAAAGGTTTGTTAGTATAAATTGATCTGAAAATGCTTTTTCTTCTCTTTTTTCTCCCCTTTCTTCTCCATTGAACACCATTGGTGGTTTGGGACAAGTAAGGTGTACATCAGAAGTCAAGACTGTCCTGTGGGATGGGGTTTTGCACTAATAATGGTTTAAAATGCATTTATTTCTGCAAAATGGCTTTGGTAGCAGACTTCTGATAAGATTTTAAATGGATTTTTAGTCAGGGCCCTGTGAATCGTGCTGCAGGTCATGCAGTGGTTGTCAAATTTGCCTTATGCTTCTCATCACTTTTTAACTGCTGCCAGAGCCACTGTTCTCTGCTGGCCTGGGAAGCCGAGTGGAGATGGGGCTGATCGAGGGCTGGAGCTGCCCTGCACCACACTCACCCTCACAGTCTCACCCCCTTCCCTATGATGATTTGCAGGGCAGAGCTCCAGTTTGCCCCTTGTAGCTTAGGTCCATGGTCTGTTGCTTGGGGACAGCCAGACAGCAATCAGGTTTGTGCTGAAAGATCCTGTGGAAATGTGACTCCTCACCACAAACAAAAGCCCAGCATGCTGGAAGAAGAGGCTGGGGAGTCCCCTCTCCCTTGAGGGGATAAGCAGAAGATGTTACCTTTCCTTGAAAATCTGTTATTTATGGGGCAAACTCGCGTCAGGTCGTGGGTGCTCTGCTAGGCTCCCTCTCAGGGCACCTGGGATGTGGAGCCAGGAAAGCCCCATGGCTTTGGTCACGTGTGTAACTTGGAGCAGGAGGCTCTGCCTGCGGCCTCGCCGTGCCCAGCTCAGTAGTGCTGGCAGAAGGTTTGCTGCCTCCCAGCACTGAGTTTGTCACTGTCCTCCTGCCCCACAGGCTGCCCATGGCGTACACCGCGACCCCCACGCCGGCGGCGCCCATCGGCTCCCAGTTCTGTGTCTGCAAAGTCGAGCTGTCCATCTGCGGCCAAAACCTTCTGGACAGGGATGTCACTTCCAAATCCGACCCCTTCTGCGTCCTCTTCATGGAGGTCAACGGGAAGTGGGTGGAGGTAAGTCCTGGCGTTGTGTGGATTTGCTCCTCCCGTGGTTTGCTCGTGCTGTGTCCTTCTCTCGGTGCTTGTTCCTCCCTGAGCAGGAGTGG
This sequence comes from Rhipidura dahli, assembly GCA_013399225.1. Classification (NCBI taxonomy): domain Eukaryota; kingdom Metazoa; phylum Chordata; class Aves; order Passeriformes; family Rhipiduridae; genus Rhipidura; species Rhipidura dahli. The sequence goes on along the minus strand of VXAC01008757.1, from coordinate 220,123 downwards.
AAGTTCTTCTGGTGCTCCTGAGGCTGTGTGTGGCACCACTGTGTAAATTCTTCCGTGTCACAACCGGTTCTTCCCCCAGCCGTGCTTTCTGCTTGGCGCTGGGCAAATTTGAACGGCAAATTCTATTTTACACCTGCAGCTGGTGGTTGGTCTGGGAGGGAGCAGGGCAGGCAGAGCATGGATGTGTGATGGAGACAGGCACCCACGTTGGGTACAGCAGAAAATGGGCACAAATGGGCTCTAAGTTACACGTGTGATGTAAATCATGTAAACCGAACAAAAATTCTCCCAGTTCAAGGGAAATTAGGTGGTCTCGTTTTTTCAGATACTTGGCCAAGGAGCTGGTGAATCACCAGCACCACCTCAGGTGTCCAGCAGCTGATCTCACATTCAGCAGGGAAAGTGTAGGGGAAAACCTCACCTTGCCATGGTGTGCAATTCACTTTTTTCAACAGCCTTGATGAGACTAATGAGCTTTTCAGCTTTGATAGGTGTCATCTCTGACCTAATTCTGCTTTTCAGGAATTTCTATTTCTGTCAGTAATGTCTCAGTCCATCAGTTTTGATCCTGAAGCTTCCTTTGCAATACAAACGTGAGGTGCTTTCAGGGTTTGGGTTTTTTTTTTTCTTTTCCTCTGCTATTTTTAGCTTCTTTTTAATTGGCATGGTAGGCACTGGACGTGAGCCTTGGGTGGCAGCTTGCCTGGTGCTCTGCTGCCGTGGTGTCAGCAGAGGTGGAACGGGCTGGCACGGGGTGTGGTGTGAGCTGGCTCTGGTCAGTGGCACCTCGGGGACACTGCTGGGATTGAGATCCCCCAGCTCTCCCACTGGCAGGGGCAGTGTGTGGTTTTGGGGGCAGGATTGCCCGTGAGAGCCTCGCTGGATGGGATGTTTGGTGGACTTTTGGCAGCTCATGCTGTGTGGTTCAGAGCTACGCCACTGTTCTGTGTGGATTTTGGCCACAGAGATGTGCCCCTTGCCCTAAGGTGAGCCTCTCCTGTCTGAAAGTGATGGCCTTAATAACACAGCTGAAGTGTAGGGGATGGGTGAGGACAGAATAAGCTCATTGGTGTGAGCCCATCCCACCACACTGCCCCTTTGTTTTCCACACCAGATTAGGGACATGTCCCAAGCCTTGGACCTGGTTTGGATGGTGGGTCTCCTCCTTTGGCACCAGCCCTGGTGCTGGTTCTGAGCTGGATGGTGGAGCTGTGGCACCAGCTGATGCCAGCAGGAGGATTTCTGCTCACTGTTCTTTCTAGCTGTCACATTTGTTCCCAAATACGATTATTTTGTCTCGCTGAGCTTAATAGGAATTAAAAAATCTTTGTGAATCAGCCTTGGAGGGGTGGGGGAGGGAGGGAGGGAGGGACAATTAACCACAGGCTGGGAAGTGGAGATGGGTGATGTTTAAATGTTCTGCCCAATGATGTCATCTCGCACAAGCCGTGAGAGAGCTGACCTGTGGTGCCAGGAACAGGGACAAGGGACACATGACTCAGCCCTGCAGCTGCCTTTGTGCCACTGAGTCATCCAGGCCATCCTGCACCTTCAGCATGAACTTCCCCTGACACTTCAGACACCATCTCCCCATGTTGGAGCATGAGGCACCTCCACGTGCTGGGGGTGCTTGAAGGTCTCCAGCCAACCTCCCTTTGAACACTGGAAGACTCTCCAGCTGCATTCACTGATCACAAGGGCTGCTGCTGGAGGTGACTTCCCGGTTTTGTGCTTGATTTGCAGAATTGTGGAGTGGTTTCTGTTGGAAAGGACCTTAAAGACCACCTCGTTCCTACCCTGCTGCCATGGCCTTGCTTGAAGCCACATCCAACCTGTCCTTGAACACTTCCAGGGATGGGGCAGCCACAGCTTCTCTGGGCAACCTGTGCCAGGGCCTCAGCACCCTCACAGGGAACAATTTATTCCAAATACCTAATCTAACTCTGCCCTCTGTCAGTGCGAAGCCATTCCTCCTTGCCCTGTCACTCCATGCCCTTGGCCAAAGTCCCTCTCCAGCTCTCTTCTAGCCCTTTCAGGTATTCCAAGATCTCCCTTGGGCCTTCTGTCTTCCAGGCTGAACAATCCCAAGTCTCTCAGCCTTTTCTCACAGGAGAGGCAGTCCATCCCTCTAATTGTCTTTGTGGCCCTTTGAGGCTCTTGTCCAAACAGATTTCCTTAATTAGCCTGGCTGCCTCTTAAAAGCCCTTGTGCTTTTCTGCTTTTGGGTGGCGAAGGCACCTCTGTTCTTTCTGGAGACTGCAGATCTGTGAGCACTGGGGTGAAGGGGATGGCAGGAGCTGATGGCAGGTGAGGGATGGTGTGTGAAGAGGCGTCGTCTGTGATGGCCACCAGCAAGATGATTTGTGCTCGCCAAACCAAAGATCAAAGCTTGTGCAGCTGTCAGCTGGGGCTTGGGATAGTGTGCTTCATCTTGGCACTAGGCAGGAGATTAAACTGTTGAATCTGGGTGTTGAAGAAAGCCCCATCATTCCCGAGGTTACCTCAGACTGGCTGGGATTTTCATACCCTTCCTTCAGCCGCCTCTTCCAGAACGGAGCTGGAGATGGGACCTCGTGTAATCTCCTTCAGATTGGGGTCTGGGTGTGAAAGGACTGGTTTCCCTTCATCCCTGGCTTCCCAGTCATTCAAAGAACATAGGAGGATGTAAAATCCATCTCTGCTGCCTGTGCAGTCTCCTCTCCTAGGCCTGAAGGGGGCTTTGTGTGTGTTGTGCTGCTGAAATAAAGCAGAGCTGTGGGTGCCCTCTGCTCCTGGTCCACAGCATCCCTGAGCAGATGCTTGGCTCCTCTGGTACGGGATGGCAGCAGGGAGGGCAGGGAAGCTGCTGTGTGAAGCTGTGTGGCCCTGGCCAGCTCACAGCCCACTGGTGTTGATGGGTTTGACTCCCCAGAGTGCAGCAGGTGGCTATTCTGGGAACACAGCATTTACTTTAGTCGTTTCTTGGCAATTAAGACAGACTAAGCGAGCAATTTCAAAAAAACCCTGTGATCGTTGGGTGTATATATAGCAAACTCACCACATTTCCACTGAGCCCCTCCAAAACCTGCCTTCTGTGCTGAATTAGTTTCTTTGGGACTAAGGTATGTGTTTGCTTTTTTTTTTTTTTTTCTTTGGCTTTTTTCTGCTCTGCTTATTCCTGGCTCGGCAGCTCTGGCAGACATCCCACCAACCATCCCACAGCCTGGTGCTGCCCAGGGATGCCAGCACAGGGGCTGCTTTCCAGAGAGGTCTTGCCCTGGGATCTGGGATGCACAGGCAGCTCAGCCTTGCCCAGGACTGGGTGTCCTGGCTGCAAGACAAGGTGGAATGCCAGCCAGGGCCATGGTGTGGCCAGAGGCTTCATGCTGTCCCACAGAGAGATGGGATGGTCTTTCCACACACTGAGGGCAGCAGCTTTTGATAACATCACACTGGACAGTGCCTGCATTTCCTTCTCTTTTAATAGTCTGTGTCACCATATCCTGGGATAGCAGGGTCATGTGGCAAAATGCCAGTGCTTTCATGGCAGCTTCCACTGGACCAGGCTGCTCAGAGCCACATCCAGCCTGGCTTTGAGCACTTCCAGGGATGAGGCAACCACAGCTTCTCTGGGCAACCTGTGCCAGTGACTCACCACACTCACAGGCAAGAATTTCTTCAGAATATCCAATCTCACCCTGCCCTTTGTCAGTTTGAAGCCATTCCCCCTTGTCCTGGCACTCCAGACCTTTGTCCAAAGTCCCTCTCCAGGTCTCTTGGACCCCTTTACATGCTGGAAGGTGCTCAGAGGTCTCCCAGAGCCTTATCTTCTCCAGGCTGAACACTGATATCAGTATGACACCAACTGTTGCTCTCCTGACAAAGCTCCTGCTTGCTTTGCGTGCTGGAGGATTCCCCCCCCCAGCTGTGGGTGTTTCTTGTTCAGCTCTCAGGCTCTGCTGCCCATGCCCTTCCTGCCCCTTTCAGCTTCATAAGGGTATTTTGCATGTTGGGCTCTAACCTTGCCCTGGTCTCATGCCTTTCAGGGTATCTGGGGAGGAATATGGGTCCTGACACTGGGATTGAGACTCTCCTTGCCCACTGACTTCCAGAAGTAAATACACCAGCTTTTCTCAGGCTCAGTGTCCCACTCTTCCAAGTTTCTAACACTTTGGCCAAAACCATGGGAGTTTGTCTTTGTGCAAGCTCATGACAGGATCCCAGCTGGTGCTGCCACCCTCCCCAGCCCTCCTGCAGTGTGAGTTATGGGGTCTTGGAGGAACATCCCATTACTGGAGGGCAGCATTCTGGCATCTCCCTCACGACTGCCCTCAGGATTTTTTTTTTTTTTTTTGGCTCACACAAGGCTTTCTGTCCACCTGTGCCACACAGTGTTGTAAACCCACACTTCCACCAGCTGCCTGCCAAGTTTCCTCTGCTTTTCCTCCGCTCTTATCACTGCTCTTGGCCGTGGGATGCTGCAGGGAGCCGTGGTGCTTCCCCTCTGGCAGTGGTTTCCCCACATGCCTTCCAGTTTCCATCATCCTCTCTGTGCCTGCCCTTCCAATTCATCAGGGACATCATTGCTTCCAGCCTGCTCCCAATAGCTCAGGGTGACAATGTCTATTGAAGTTCTGTCTCTGGGCCCTCCCTGCCTCTTGTTTCTGCTAATGCTTGATGAAATCTATGAAAATGGGACTGTGGTGATGTTTTTTTCTCTTTTTTATTTTTCCTATGGAAGGCCAATAAGGAAGAAACCACATGGATGTTTTGGTCTGAGGTCTAGAGGGAAATGCTAGAAAGTTGTGTTCTGGCTCGTGACTCTTCTTGTTTTGCTTGTCCTTGTTGCTGGCTGCACAGCCTGGAAGAAACAAGTTTGGCAGTACAGCTGTGAGGGTCTGGTTGAGGATCAGAGGCATGTGAGAGCCTCAGCTCCTGGGAGATCATGGCTTAGAAGGAAATGAAGCAATTCTGGCTTCAGTAATCCTCAAATCCCTGCCGAGCCCTGGCTGGGGGGTGCTTCCATCCTGGCTGTTGGACAGAGTGGGTTGCCCAGCCCTGTGTACCCCATCCTCAGGGAGGCAGCTCTGCATGATGTGCCACTGTGTGTTTAGATGGATCCCAGCTTGTGCACCTGGGTGTCAGTGCCTTTGTTTAGGGACAACTCTGCTGAGGGCCTGGCCTGCTCGTTCTGATGGTCACCACTGGGTTTCTGGGTGGCTCTGGCTGAGTTCAGTTTCAGTGACAAACCTGTGAAGCACTTACCTAAATGCCTCTTTTTCTTTGCAGCTGGACCGGACAGAGACAGCTGTGAACAACCTCAACCCAGCTTTTGCCAAGAAGTTCATTGTTGACTACCACTTTGAAGAAGTGCAGAAGCTCAAGTTTGCCCTGTTTGACCAGGACAAGTCGAGCACGCAGCTGTACGAGCACGACTTCCTGGGCGAGTTCTCCTGCACGCTGGGCACGGTGAGTCTGAGCTCCCTGCAGCAAAGGGACCCCAAAGCACATCAGCCACAGGGATGTGCTGAGAGAGATTGCAGCTGCTCTTCTGACCTCATGCAAAGTTTTTTTTTGGTTCCTTCCTCGAAAGACAGATTTAATTTGCTTGTCACACTTCAGCTGTTGAGGTTGAACCCTTCCACATCAGGGCTACTGTCTATTTGTTCAAGTCTAAGCTAATCATGGTGTGGGTCTCTGCTGGTGCTGGCAAAGAGGCATCAGCTGGAGGCTTTTGGAAGTACCTCTACCTCCCCATGGGTTACAGTAAGGGCCCCGATGACCAGTTGGATTTGGGCTTGGGAGACTTCCAGATATTTAAAGTTAGGATACATGCCTGAAGTTAGTCTGTCTTTCTATCTCAGTTTGGGTTTTCCCTTTCTGAAAGTTTTGTCCATTGCTGTTGTGTAGTAAAACATTCCTCCTGCCTGAGCATGTTGGTGCTGGAATGTGTCTTGTGTCTTCTGCTCTTCCTGTGGAAAAGCTTTCAGGACACAATGCATTTTATAAGTTTTTGGAAAGTCTTTTCATTCATGAGCCCAGACCCTGTTAGAAGCTGGCAGCTGCATTCTCCAAATGTCTTTGTCCTCTGGCTCAGAAGCAGGGAATGAGGAAGACTTTTTTGCATCTTTTTGCAGCATCCAGCAGCTGAGGGCTGCTGTGGTTCAAATGCAGAGGCTGGGAGAAACTGCTTCTGTTGTGCCCAGTGCTGGGATGGGGGGGAAGGAGGCACTGTCATAGGTGGGTCAGCGTGGGGAGCCAGCCCGAGGTGCTCAGGGAGGCTCAGGAACACAATTGCTTTGTTACACAGCCTGCAGCATGGCACTGCATGTGACAGGCAGGACCTTCACCACTGCCAGCTCAGGAGCTTGACACATTGGAAGAGCACTGACATTTACAGAGTTTGAAGTTTAAAGGCTGGAATTTTGGAAGTGCTCTGTGATGACCTGATTCTGCTCTTGCAGAAGTTAAGAGACAGTGCAGGCAGCAGCTCTGGTCTGTGTTCAGTGTTTCAGCCCAGACCCATCCTTTACCATTCATTCTGCTGTTAGTTACACATCCAGCTCCAGTGTGGGACAGCTCAGCAAGGGCTGCTTGTGAAGGTCATGGCCTTGGTGGAAGCTGCAAGCACAGAATTCATGGACAGAAGGAAACAGAGGTGAAACCTTGCTGTTCCTGAACGTGGCTCTGCAGAAGTCCAGGGCTCTCTGGGCCCATGCTGGAGAACAACATTATCCATATGCAGTGGAGAGGAAGGTGGGAGTGTCTGAACCATCTCCTCCTGTTTGATGGGTCTCCCAGATGATCTTAACCCTTCTGCTTCTTGGGAAGGTGATTATGTCAGAGATGAGCCTGGACAGACCCTCCTGGGCTGTGGAAGGCAGGGGATGGGCAGCTGTCGGCAGGTCTCACGTCCAGGGGCTCTCTCAGAACAGCTGATGGTTTTGCCATGGTGGCATCACTGTCTGCTGTGTCTTTGGGTACAGCTGGTAGGCTTAGTCTGTCAGAAAGAAGAGAGCTTGGAATTCTGTGATCTTACACCAGTATTTTCACTCTGCAAAAGAGAACTTGACCTGTGCCCAGTTTTTGCAGCAGTTCCCATGCCAGCTTCTTGGTGAAGTCCACAACAAGATACCAACTTGGACTGGAGGAATCTTTTCATTTTCCTTTTTCCCCTGAAATCTTGCTAGCCTTCTTTCCCTGTGGCCAGCATGGTCTTGCAGCACAGCCCAGTCGTAGAGCAGAGGTGGACTGGAGGGGTGGCATGAGTGCAAGGGTGAGGAGAGGGGTGAAGCAGAGCAGATGGGTGTTTGTGGGTTCAGCCACCCTGCTGTGGGTTTCCTGATGGCTAGAATTTGCCTGGTGAGATGTTTCCATAAGGTCTCAGAAGAGGAGAGCAGCTGCAGGCAGCAGCAACTGCACAGTAAGAATCTGACTTTTCTGAGTTTGCATCGGAACTCTGTCAGATTAGCTGGATTGCTTAGTGCAGCTAATGAGGTCTGCAGTAGGATTTAAAAGGACACTTGGATCATTCCCAGGCCTGTAATGACCTCTGTGGCCAAAGGAAATGTAGCAGGGATTAAACTCCAAGCTGGAGGGTGTCCATGATTTCTGCTAGGATTGTGAGGAGGTTTGTCCTGCCTGCACACAGAGTGGCACAGAGATCTGGTTACACTGGCTGGTGATTCCTGTGGATCAAAAGCGCTGGGACTTGGCTGGCTCCTCACAAACAGAAAGGGCTTTTGCTTTGAAATGGCAAGAATCACAGGACCACAGGGTGGTTTGGGTTGAAAGGGACCTTTAAAGCTCATCTAGTCTCGAAGGGGACCCACTGGATGTGGGATCAGGGCACAGGTGGTTCCAGCAGGTTGCTCGATCTCCATGTGGGCATCTGCACCTCATAAGGAAAAATTACAGGTTCCCCAGATGTGAGGGAGACTGGAACTCACTGAGCTGGAGAGAATCTCAAGGGTTTAATTCATCTCCCAGTTTATTCTGTCTGTCCTGTTACAAACCAGAAGTGAAGGGGAGAACATGCCTTTGTGGGGGCGGACCCTGCTCAGGGGGTCCAGAATGATGCTGGGGGAGAGCATCCAGCTTGTAATCAGGATCCACCCATGGAAACATGTCCTGCAAGCCAGGTGCTGGCAGGGGTCATGTTAGGAGTATGTAAAATGGGGTTTGAGAGATTGAATGCAATTTGGGAACAAATTACAGTAGCTCTGTCTGTGTGAGGACCCACTGGTCTCCTCCACTGGTCCCTGGGCTCAGTGGGCAGTGATGCTTCAGCCTCCTGGGCCATCACTTCTCTGCACCCTGCACCCTGAGGGCTGGGCTGTCAGGGGTGATATTCCCACTCTCAGGCTCATCCCTGGAGATTGGTGCCTTTCTTCTACTGTTGTGAAGGCTTAATCTGAATTAACTAACATGAGCAATGATCAGTTGCTTATGAGTCTGCTTTTGATCACTTTTACCATCATGACTTTATTGTCTTTGGCTTCTGTAGATTGTCTCCAGCAAGAAAATAACACGGACTCTTCTTCTGGGGAACGGCAAGCCGGCTGGGAAGGGGATGATCACGGTAACTTTGCTCCTTTGTGTTGTCTCTGGCTCTGTAAAGGTGGGTGGGGGCACTGCAGGACACTCACACGGGGTCCAGGAGATTGGGGTTTATATCTTGAATATTTTTCACTTTGCCTCTTGTTTTCCTGGCCACTTTGGTCTGTTTGGAGGGCAGTTTATTGGGGCAGGGACAATCTTGCCCCTTGTCTGTCCAGTGCTTGGCACTGCGAGTCTTCAACTTCTGCTTCGGTCTCAGCAATAAAAAAGACCTCAGTCTGGAGAAGCACCGAGTAAATCTGTGCTGCTGTTGTTTGTTATCTGGTACGAGACACCTGCTCAGACCTCCCTGGTGCAGTGACAGGTAAGAGGGCTCATTCCTTTGCCAGGGATGGGTGATTTTGTTTGTAGGATGAGGATGTGCCATGGCAACAACTCTCATAGCAACAGCCACCAAGTCTGATGCAGACCCCTTCAGGCAGTGGCCTTCCTGCTGTGGATCTCTTTAGTGATGTTTTTTGTAAAAAGAAGAGACTACATTTAGGTGTGTTTCTGTTCTACCACAGCTCCCATCATTTTTGGATCTCAGCTGTGCTACGGGTTTTGTGCAGTTGGGCTGCGAAGTTGTGGAAGGAAAGGCAAATAAGGAGTTAAACTTTTGTCAGGTTTAAAAGCACTGGAAAGGTTTTAAAGCCCAGGGCCTGGTGCATCTCCACTGCTGTTCACTTTAGAGGAAGGTATTTTTCTCTCTTAATTGCTGCAGTTAATCTTTAAATGTGAGAGGAGAAGCCGCAGTGAGGTTTAGAAGCGGGGCCATTCCCAAGGCTCTCAACATCCCATCCGGTGATTGAGTGGGAAGAGCTGCAAAAATTTCCAGTCAAGTTCAAAGGTTACATGCTTTATAAAAAGGAAGGTCCTGTTCTGTCACTAATGTGTCATTAAGCATCCAAGGGGCAGAGATATCTGCTTCATTTTGTCCAGCTGATAAGATTTCCTGATCTGGGTTCTTTTGCCCTGGCCTGGACTGGGTGGTGGCAACAGGGTCATGTGTGGTGAGCACCTTTCCTTGCTGCTTGGCACGGTGCTGGAGCACAGGCTGTGGGCACCACTGGAGGAGCAGGCTTCAGGGAGTTTGGAGCCAAAGCCTGACTTCCTTGCCCTCATTCCCTTCAGTCTTGCCCAACTATCTGTTTTCTCAACTGAGATGCCACACAGGTGAATGCAGCAGAAGAACCTTGGCTGAATGGATGGGACTGGGTGGGGGTCTCTAGATTTGAAGAGAAAGGATCCCAAAGCAAACCTCTGTGTTTGTAGAAGTCAATCCTAAAATCTTGCTGCACACCTCCTCTGGACATAGCAGAGGGGATGTTGTCATTGTCCACGCTGGCCGAGAGAAGATGCCACCAGCAGCCTGTGCCAGGGTGGCACAAGGACATTCTTGGCTTGTCTTCACAGCCTGGCTTTTGCACAGCCTACAGCCAGCCTGGGCATGCTTTGTGGGGCTCAGGAAAGGGCAAATTTCATCCACTTCCCTGCAGCTCCTCTTCCTCCTGCTGGTTTTGGTGACTGCTTACACCCACCAGGGACTAAGTGGGAGAGAACAGTAATGCCATGGCAGGGCAGTAGGGAACTTCTGTATGGAGCAGAGGGAAAAACTGGGGTTTGTATGCAGTGAATGGATCCTCTGTGGACCAAAGAGGGTTGTGTCTGCCAGGGGGAGGCTGGGAGGTTGTCCAGGAGCTGTGGCTCATCCCCTCACCCAGCTGCCCAGGCAGATGCAAAAGCTGCATCTCTGCCTCCTCCTCTCTGCCAGCTCCCCAGCTCTCCCAAGTGCCAGTAACCCTCTGATTGCTTGTTCTGGAGAAAATTGTCCCCTGGAGTTGTGCAAGTTTTTCTGAAAGTCGTGGTGTAATGACACTGCATAACTTCAGTGCAGGACAGCCCCTGGTGAGAGTCAGTAACCAGCCATGCTTGGGACACTGTGCACAAGGACAGTATCCTGCTGTGCTCCTGGCTGTTCTGGTGCTGCTTCCTGCCCTGCGAGAAGGAGGATGCAGCTGGGAATGCTGGGGAGCAGCTCAGCCCACCCCAAGAGATCAGAGGAAGGAGAAGTGGGGAGCAGATGCTTGGGCAGGGAAAAAAAAGACAAGTGATTCAGAAAATGGCTTGTAATAAAAGTGGATAAATGTGGGGTTTTGTTATAAACATTCCCTTGAAATACCAAGAGACTGATTAAACCATAATCCAGACAAAACTGGCCCACTGGGGGTTGGCAGCCAAAGCCTTTCTGGAGCACGTGTGAATAAAGTCTCTTAAACTGAAGTGGTCTGGGCTGTGCTCCTGCCTGCTGCAGGGCCTCAGGAGCAATCATGGAATATTCATCCTTGAAGCTGCCTCAGCAGGTGGTTTTGTGGAGACATGGCTCAAGTCTTGGGTTCCACCAGCATCTCCCCTAAGGGATGGGATGACTGCTTTTGCCATTCCCAGCCCAGGACGTGGAGGATGAGGTGGCACATGTTGCTGGCAAGGGTTTATATGGCTTCTTCCTCTGGGCTCGGTCCTTGGAGGCTTCTCCAGGTCCTGAATGAGCCCTGGTGCAGGAAAGCTATGTGGGACCAGGTCCAGCATGACACCCAAGAAAGGGGTTGAGTTTTTTACCTGAAGCTTCATTTTTTTGTGTGCTGAAAATGAACGCAGCCTTCCCCTGTCTTTCAGATAGCTGCCCAGGAGCTCTCGGATAACAGGGTGATTACGCTGAGCATGGCTGGCAGAAAACTGGATAAAAAGGTGAGTGGAGCTGTGTTTGGGGCATGCAATGTTAAACTTCTCTCCTCAGATGTAAAGAACCCTGCTTTGGGTGTAGCAGTGACAGAAAGCAGTCCCACTGGAGAAAGCATCAGGGTGAAACCTGGTGGCTGCTGAGTACAGCTGTGCCTCAGTTTCCCCACTGTCACAGTATTTCTTCCTTTGTCTCACATCTTGAGATGGAAGGATTCTGTGTGGCATGGGAGCTGTGTATCACCATGTCTCAGCAGATTTACTGCTTCAGTGGCAGTTGTTTGGAATTGCCTCCTGACAGAGCTGGAAGTTTTGACACCCCTTGACTCCATATCTTAGATGTGCTGAGAGCTCCTGGCTGGTCACCTTCAGCCCCTCTGCAAAGGGAGCAGACATCTGCTTCTGTGTGGAACTGTAGGGGCTGTCTCTTCCAGAGAAGAAGTGTGTGTCTCAGAGGGGCAGGTAACACATGAGCTTTGGATATGATGCACAGGAAGCACCAAGCCTCTCTGAACAGCGTCTTCTGACCTTATTTACCAGGCAACCAGAGCTATTCCTCTTGAACCAGTGCTGTTGCTAAGCAATCAATGGGAATATTATTTTTCCCTTCTTCCTAGTCTCCCCAGAGCTTTTTTTATTGGCAGGGTGGCCCGCAGTTTTTTTGAGAACAGGGTAAAGCAAGCAGCCAGGCAGAAGGGTATTTGGTGGGGCAGAAGGTTGTGGTTCATCCAGTCCCGTTGTTCAAACTGAACAGGTACCTGGTTTATCCAAGTGTTTTTTCCCACCTGTTGGAAATGGCTGTTTTCTTATCCTTCTACTTACCTTGCCCAGTGCAAGGAGCCAAATGCCCCTGTTAAGAGGTAACAAATAACAAACAACTCCATTTTGTCTCCAGGTGTCAGCAGAAAGATAGTGCTCAGTGACACCTAACAAGGTTGCTTTGCCAGTTCCCATACTGCAGGACAGAGTTGCAGTGCTCAAAGTCCTGCTCCTGAGCAAAGGACGCTCAGGTCACCTCATGCAAATTAAAATGGCCATTGAACAAGGAAATTGGATGGAAAACAGTATTTTTGGGTCATTTTTGGTTATGGATGAAATGCAGCTGTGGGAGCTGGGTAAGACTTGCTTAAGCTTAGGAAAGACAGTGAAAAATTGAATAAACAAGAGAAAACCAAGGCTAAGGTAGCAGCCTGGGGAGTTATAGCATCCTGTACCACCCAGCATGGAACTGGGGAGCATGGCTAGAGGCTCAGACATTATAGAAAGGGATTGGATCTCACAGGATGTTGTAGTGGGGTCATGGAACCATCTTTGGTGCACACACCGAGATCTAAAACTGTGGGTATTCCTTACTGGCAGCTGTGCCACACACCCAGCCTGGAGCTGTGCTCAGCCCCAAGCAGCTCCTTCTGCTGTGGCTGCCTGAGACTGGGACCTCTCTGAGGCTGCAGGCAGGGCCCCCTCCCCATCACATGCCCATTCCTTCCACCTGCAGCTCACTACCTTGATTTAAGTGTTGAAGCTGCAAAGCAGGAGCACGTCAGCAGCAGATGCAGCCTGAGGCTCTTGTACCTTGTGTCAGATCAGTTCTTGGGAGAATTGTGGAAAGATAAAATGTCTTGCAGAAGAGGAGGTGCTTCCACCTGGAACCAGCCATGTGAAGCCCAGAGCTGTCCGTGCCACCGCAGTGCTGGGGACAGCAGGAGGGCAGTGATGCTTCAGCATGGCTGGGGAACAGCAAGCACTGCGAGCCAGGAATGCTGCTGGAGGCTGTGATTTAGAGAGCTGTATCTGCTGGAAGTGCCAGCTCTGCCCTCCTTCTCCATGGTGTGTAAAAACCAGTTTGGATCATTTAGACTCCTGGGCCAATTTGCAGATCGATCTGGTCTGCTGAGCTTCTTTGGTTGCTCAGTTTCCATCTCCCGCCAGGTTTGCAGGGGGTAAGATGTGTGTGGGTTTGATGTTTTAAAATAGCAGCCCACAATCTTGTGGCTTGGAGGCATCTCCTACCTTGCTTTGAACAGAACAAGGCCGACCAGACTTGCAATCCAGGCTGATCCACGTGGGATGGCAGCAGGCATCCTTCAAAGCTCCCCGCTGCCCTCAGAGCTGCTGCCTCCACCAGCCCACGCTGGACTGGTGCTGATGAAGCTGCCTTGGGTTGGAGGTTAAGCCAGCACAGGCAGGGTCAGGTACCCAACACTGGTTCTTTAATCCATCTGTGAAGCCTGGAAGTGCCAAGTCCAGGTGGTGGGTGAGCAGGATCAGAGCTGTGCTATAACCATAATGCTGCAGAGGGAATGGCTTGTGTTTCTATCCTATAAACGTGTGAAAAAGGGTAGGAAAAAATAACCCCATCTCACCAGAGAGCATCCCTGTGAGCCTTTATGGTCTGCTTCTCTGCAGAAGAATTTTGACTGAAGCAGGTTGTAGTTTCCCCAAGCCAAAACACTTCGAATCACACATGATTTACTTTTCTGGCTGGCTTCAGAAACGGGATTTAGATAGAAATATTGACAGATTTTCTACTGGGACATCACTCAAACCCATGTGCATCCCAGCTGCCATCTCCTGGGCTGGTTGTGGACAGGAGATGCTGGAGTGTCCATTTTTCCCCCTCCTCCATGCACAGCCCCTTGCATCCCCCCTGCATCACTCAGAAGCCCAAAAAGCTCCTGTTCAAACCCACAGAAAGTTCCTCCAACTCTTTGAAGGACTCAGACACCCACCTCCCTCTAGGAGGAAAACCCAGCTGAAATAACTTGAGTTCTTGATGGGTTGTCTGGAATATTTGGGACTTGGTTTCTTGTTAGCAGCTTCCTGTTTTTTTCTGAATGGGAATGAAGTTCTGCCTAGACAAGCTGGAGTTTCCCCGTCGGTGCCACCAGCGCCTCCTGCCTCCCCGGGCTGCGGGTGCCGAGGCAGCCCCCGTGCTGGTTCCCAGCAGGGGTGTGTGTGTGTGTGTGTACATATTCCTCATAAAGCAGCAGCCCTTTGTCGGGGGATTATCTGAGGAGATGCTGGCAGGAGAGGCAGCACACACTGACTCAGGGCTGCGTATCTCGGAGAGTGTTACATGATCTCTGTCAACACCAGGGCAACTCGCTCCTTAAAGATTTCCTCTGCTTATGCTTTACTGCTGTGTGTAGGAGGCTGGATTTTTTTTTTTTTTTCCTTTCTCCCCTAAGACACTTCATAATTCTGTTTTTCCTTTGAAGCTTTGGATGTTTTGCCAAGCCCAAATGCAGCTGCCTCCCAGCTGGGGTTGTTTTCCGTGGCATCTGTGTCCAGAGAGCTTGTTGGGTACAGGCACACGTTGGGGTGCCAGCAGACCCACCACACCAAAATGTGGTGGGGAGATCAAGGGGATTCACAGAGCTGGCACAGGGAGGTGGGCAGGATGCTGGCCGTGGGTGCTGCCTGTTTGCCAGTGTGCCTGACCCGGCCCAGTGAGGACAGGAGAGACAGGAGAGTGTCTGCAGGGCTGGCACTGCCAGGGTAACATCCCTCTTGGACCTCTGCTGCTTGCAGAGCACCACGTAACCCGTCCTGTTCTTCTCCCTCCAGGACCTTTTTGGGAAGTCTGATCCGTTCTTGGAGTTTCATAAACCAGGTGATGATGGGAAGTGGATGCTGGTTCACAGAACAGAGGTGAGCAAAACTCCAGCCTGAGCTGCTGAGACGCCCCCGTCCTCCATCCTCACATCAGCTCCTCTTGCCCTTCGTGGCTTTATCTCATCCATCACCTGTAGAGCAGGGTGGGATCCAGGGGTTTCAAAAGAGCTTTACAGCTCTCTTCCTGGTGTCCAGCTGAGGCTGCTGGACTCCAGCAGATGAAGATTCACTGAGGCCAGCAAAGTCATGGGATCTTTTCTGTACTGTCCACTGTGCTGTCTGTCATGCAGAGAGGGAGATGGTCTGGAAGCCCAAGATAATCTCTAGGCTCATCCTGGGCTTAGACTGAGCCCTGGGCCACTCTCCCTCCACTTGGAGGAGCATCAGGATGAGCTGTGAGGTGGGGAAAGGTTAAAATAAGCTTTTGCCATGCCTTCACCTAAGCTGGGTGTTCAGGCACCTCCAGTTTGAGTGGCCTCGTGTTTCACTGAGCCAGAGCCACAGCCAAGAGCGCAGAGACCCGGGGTCTTGGTGGATCTGATCAGGGCCAGCTGATCCCTCCTCTCCCTCATTTATACCTGCTGTGAAATTTTGATCTGAGCTCCCTCTGCTTATATTCTCAAGCTGCTAAAGCCGGTGATGTTAGAAATACCAGGCACAGCACGGGCAGAGAGAAACAGGCTGGCTTCTGCTTTAACAATGGACTAATAAGTACTTTTCAACTACTTTTTTTTCTTCTCCTCAAAGCTTGTTTCAAGGCTTTTTTAGTTTGCACATAGTTGGGGCCAGCTGGCAGAGAGAGGAGGGAGTCACTGGAGGGGGGGAACTCACAGCAGCCTCCGTGGCAGAGAGCTCCATTCCACCCCATCTCACACCCTCCTTTTTCCATCACTTTTCTTGTCCCCTCAAGGCCTGGTTAAGGAGTCTATTGTACCATCACAGGAAACTGCTGTAACAAACTCAGGGTGGGCTCAGGTGGAAGGAGAAAGTGGTGTTTATTTACAAAGTCTCTCCGTGTGTTCGGTTTTACCACGTCTGTGCAAACTCCATGAGGTTTTCCTTCACTTGCACACCCACATGCACCACCAGGATGTGGGTAACACCCTGTGTCCTGTGGTACCAGTACAGGCCATCCTTATAGCCCCAGCTCTGTTTGTTTTTTGGTGCTTTCCCACACTCCTTTCTGTGCATATTTAGTTCATATCAACCTTAGTATTTCTCCTGTATTTCTGTGGGAGCAGGCTGGGACCTTGCTTGGTTTTTTCCTCATGATTTAGTGTGGGTAGCTGGGCTTTGACTCAACAAGACGTGTTTCTCACACGTGGGGATCTGGAGTGGCCTCCAGCCCTTCCCCCTGGAAGAGGTATGGGATTTGGGAGGGTGACTGTGCACCAGCCATTTCTGGGATCTCCATGAGCATGTCAGGTTTATGGGGAGCAGATGTCTATACTGGTGTTTCCTCTGAGTTGCTGCCCGGTTCCTCCACTGTTCTATCTCACTGGATCAAGTCTAGCTAAGTTTTCTTTCAAGTAATGGATGCTCCAACAGCCTCCACCTTACCAGCCCTGAATGCATCCAGCTTCCCTGAGAGGAGTCCCACGTTAGGTGACCCATCCCTAGAAGTTTTCAAGGCCAAGTTGAAATAGAGCTTGGAGCAACCTGGTCTAGTGGAAGATATCCCTGCCCACTGCAGGGGTTTGAAACTGGATTATCTTTAAGGTTCTTTCTAACCCAAACCATTCTATGATTCTGTGACCATCTTTGTGTTTTGAGGCTGGATACAAAGAAATAAAGTTCTCCATTCTTGCAGCTTTTGGTGCAGGAATAGAACCAGCTCTCAGTCTGATGCTGGCATTTCTCCTGCCACAATGGGCAGGGCAGGTCTGACAGGGCAGGATGAGTGCACTATTGCAGCCTGTTATCTAAGCACAAGTGTGAATGCTCAGCTGGAGACACTGGATCCTTCCCCACCCACCCTGGTCACCTGGCAGCCTGTGGGCAGTATCTTGGGGTGTGTGGGCTCCCCCTGCTCTTCCACACTCCTGCAGGAGGTGTTTACAAATTCAGCTAAACTGTTCCTGCAGTGTCAGGGTGCACCCCACTCGCAGGAAGAGCCTGGCTGTCAAACAAGGTGCCCACTCCAGGTCCTGTGCAGCTGTTTGCCTGCAGCAGCAGCAGCTGTGGATCTCTCCCTCACTGCTCCGTGCTGTGACTGTTCCAGCTGCAAAGATCCAAGGTCCTCCACGCTAGATATCCCCCATGTCTGCCTTGCACAGAGAAGGGTTAATTTGCTGCTTGTGCCTGACTTTCTTAATATCCATGTGAATCTTTCTTTGTGAGCATCACACCTTTTGTGAAAGAGGATCTTTGCCTGCCCTGCAGGCACCTCTGGTGTACACAGCTTGTGCCTGGAGCCCGCTTGAGTTTGCTTAGGTTTCTACTAAGCGAATGCATTCTCTCAGGAAATGTCAAAAAGCATCAATTAATATTTCTCCAGCTCAGGCAGCAGATGTTACACAGATGAGACAAGAGAGCTTAATGTGCCCAGGGCTGTTTTGGTTTTCCAGGGCTGATCTTTCCATCTTGCTGCTGCATATTCTCAGTGGTCATGCCCCAGATGGATTCAGGCTGTGTTTGGGTGCTGGGGGGCTGTAAGCACTGAGTGGGGGGCAAGCAGTGGGATGCAGAGGGCATAAATTGTAGCTAGTGGCCTGGGAGTTGTGGGTGAGTGGCTGTGCCTGTGCTCTGGGTGTGGCTGTGCCCGTGTTGCCCAGTGTGGCACAGCTGTTCTCTCAGGCAGTTTTGTTTAATTGCTCCCAGGGGTGGATAAATCACCCAGTGCAATGAAAACAAACCTGGTTTAACTCACACGTGCTGCAGCCTGAGAAGGGGAAGCTGCTGTGCCTCACTTATGGAGGCAGGAGAGGGCTGAGGCAGCTTGCCTGGCCTGCCCCACTGGGAACCTGGTTCAGGGTGACTTTTGGAGATGTGTCCCTGCTTTGTCCTGATCTCTACCTGTGGATGTGCCCATTGTAACAGCATCCCTCTGCTCCCACCCCCCAGGTGATCAAATACACACTGGACCCTGTCTGGAAGCCGTTCACTGTGCCTTTGGTGTCACTCTGTGATGGAGATATGGAGAAGCTGATAAAGGTAGTGGGGAGCCCTCTGGCTTGGCTGGTGGGGATCAGCCTCTGGGACTGACTGTTAAATGTCCAAACCTCCTTGGCTGGCCTATTAAAAAACCCCAAAGCAACAAGCGTCCAAAACGACAAAAACCACCTTGTTTGGGGTCTCCAGCAGGAGAGGTTGAGGACTTCAGCATGTTTCCTTGCAGGGGATAGTTCCTGTGTCTGAGGCTGGTTTGTGCTCCTTCCACCCCAGGTGGTGTGTTACGACTATGACAGTGATGGGGGACACGACTTCATCGGGGAGTTCCAGACCTCAGTGGCCAGGTTATGTGAAGCCCAAGATGCCTCTCCAGTAAGTGCTGACATGGTTTTGGGGAAGAATGGGGAAGGGGCTCCTCAGGGCTGGTGATAGACTTTGGTACTTGTGCCCTCAACCTGTGCTGAGGAGAAGCCAAGTCCAAAATCCTTCTTATACCTGCACCATGAGTGACCCAGGCTACGGTTGTAGCTAAAACATCTGAGCTAGAGAGAGCTAAGGCAGACTCTGCTGAAAATCAGTCTCTCCTGGGATGTCTGAAGCAGCACCCATTATTTGGGGGTGCCCTGTGGTTTGAGGGGCCAGAAGGGGAGGTGTGACTTGCTGCTGGGGCTGCCTCTGCAGCAGGGGCAGCCTGGTTCCCAGGAGTGCAGGTCCTATGCAACTCACATCAGTTTTGTGCCAAAGGTGTCCCCATTTTCCCCAGAAGTGCTGGCCAAGGTCCTTGGCAGATGCCTCCTGCTTGAAGGTGTGTTGTGAAGACCCCTGGAGAGCAGGGCTTTGCACTACTGCCTTCACTAGGATTGCAAAGCAGGAGATCTTGGCTGAGGCATGGGGACGTGTAAAACACCCTGTGTGGTGCACTGAGTTTCCTCTCTGGGGAAACTGAGTCACAAAGGCATGAAAGTTCCCTGTCTAGGACTGCACGAGGCAGGGGTGCCAGAGGCAGGCATTGAGTTTTCCTCTGGATTTGTGACCTATAGCCTGGCAATAAAACCTTCCCTGTCAGCACTGGAGGGAGGGTACACCCAGGACATGCTGCTGGTGGCATCTGCAGCCACGTGGGCACAGCCCAGCACTGCTCTCACACCAGGGTCTGGCTTGTGTGTTACAGCTCGAGCTAGAGTGCATTAACCCCAAAAAGCAAAAGAAGAAAAAGAATTACAAGAACTCTGGGATCATCATTGTCAAGTCCTGCAAAGTGAGTATGTCACTGAGATGTTTCCTTCTGACTAGAGCTTGGGTCTTCTCGAGCTCCCCTCATCCCTTCTGCCCTTGCCTCCCCTGTGTTTCCAAGGACAGGCCCAGCATAGCCTGAATAATGATGACAACGATGACAATTGCTTAAACACTGTTTTTTTGGTTTTTTTCTTTCAGATAACCAGAGATTTCTCCTTCCTGGACTATATCCTGGGAGGCTGCCAACTGATGTTTACTGTAAGGACTTTTGCTTCTCCTTGCCCAGTAACACCCTTGCAATGGGCAGAACTGGGGAGGGAGGTTCTGTGTGAGATTTGGCACCAGCTTGGGGTGACTTCTCATGACAGTGAGGAGCTGCCCATTTTTCTGTTAAACCACATGGGTTTGGGGATTCTGGGGATGCTCAGGTACAGCCAGTAGCATGGAGGGAGCTGGCTGGACTGTGGCTGGAGGCCAGACTTTCAAAAAGCCCTTTTGACCCTTCACAAAATGTCACCAACTTCTCTCCCCATTTCAGCCTTTCACCACCCATAGTTTTTTATGGAAGCTCTCCTTATTCTGAACCCAGATGAGAGGCTTTGGGATGTTAAAGAGATGGTTTTCTGTGTTTTTACTGACATTTCCACCCTCTTTCAAGCTGGACCACAGCTGATCAGGACTAAATAAGCAAGAACATGACAATCCCGAGTGAAACCACCACAATGCAGAAGTGGGGTTCTTAATTTCTGCAAACTTTCCCGGTGCAGTATCCAGAGAGCTGCAGGCACTCGCAGTTACTTCAGTTTGTATTTTGTTGTTTTATCTGAAAACATGATGGGGGAAGAGTAGGAGGAGGAGGAAGAGTTGCCATAGGAACAGCAATGATTGGGAGAGCTCTTTGTGTGCTGTTCTGCCTCTGTGTGCTTTGGTCTTGGTGCTGGAGAGTGAATAGAAGAGAAAATCAGTGAAATTATTGGTACTACAGAGCTCTTGTGTGAATTAGGTTTGAATGCAGAAATCTCCCCCCCATCTAAAGATCTGCTGCTTATTGGAGGGCTCCTCCTCCTCCCAAGGCATCCTTGGTCCAAAGGGTGTGTTTCCAAAGGGTGCACCACTGCAGAAACACCTGAGCTGGGAGGAGAATGCTGCACACACCCCCCACAATTTGGAAAGGCCACTGGTGTCCTCCCCACCGAGGGAGGGGGTGGGGAGAGAAGGGCTGAAGCCCCAGAGGAGTGGGTTTTGGGCCCAGTCACATGCCTCATGTTGGAAGCAGACCAGCTGTGTCCCTCTCAGACCCATTGCCTGAGTCCTGCTTTTGATGACATTGCTTGCACCAGCAGGGCCCCCGCCTGTCTGACTCCACTGAG
Source organism: Rhipidura dahli (assembly GCA_013399225.1). Taxonomy (NCBI): domain Eukaryota; kingdom Metazoa; phylum Chordata; class Aves; order Passeriformes; family Rhipiduridae; genus Rhipidura; species Rhipidura dahli. The sequence continues at coordinate 199,475 of VXAC01008757.1, read as the reverse complement.
CCCCCACCCTGTGCCTCAGTTTCCCTCTTGCTCTCTGGCCATGGTGGCTTGGCCAGAGCTGGGTGCAGGGGTGTTACAGAGGTGAGCCACAGCTTTGGGGAGGCTGTACAGTTGTTTGATGAAGAAGTTGGGTCTTCATGGAACCACAGGGTGGTTTGGGTTGGGAGGGACCTTCAGAGATCATCTCATTCCACCCCCCTGCCATGGGCAGGGACAACTTCCATTAGACCAGGTTGCCCAGAGCTTTGAACACTTCCAGGGATGGGGCAGCCACAGCTTCTCTGTGCCTCACCACCCTCATGGTGCAGCATTTTTCCCTTATCTCCAATCCAAACCCACACTCTTCCCTTGTCCTGCCATGCCTGTTTTACCAGCCACCCTGGTACAAGGTGGTGGCACATCCTGGGCTGTGATGTCTTTTTCCCCCAGCCAGGCCAAGGTCCCTTCTCAGGCAAACTGCTATTTGTCCTCTCCCATGATGGATGTGGAGTAAAATCTCCCTCAGAATCCCTGAGCCCAATTTAGCCAGTAGAGTTATTTTGGGTTTGCCTCTTCCCAACTCTTCCCTCCCAGTCATATCAAATTGGGTAGCTCAGCATCTCGCCTCTTCTGACCAGATTTATCTGGGTCTGAGATAGGCATTTCTACAAATGCCTTTAAATAGAAAGCCTAATTGGGGAGGGATTAAAATGAGTGCCTTCCTGACAGAGTCCCCTGAGAGCTCAGCATATGTTGGTCTCTGGGGAAGCCTGGTGAAGAGCAAGTGCTCCTGCAGGGAAAGGTCTGCTCAGGGTTGTGATCCTTTGGTCAAAGGCCTTGAGATCCAAATACCCAGATGGCCCTGGCTGCCTTGGTGCCGTGGGGCTGCTCAGTTCCTGTGTGCCTGGGAGATGGACGGCGAGGGTCCTGAGCTGGAGGTGGTTGTGGCTTGCTCCAGGAGTAGGGGCTGCCTGGGGACACCTTGTGTGATGCTCACTGGTGAAAAGTGGAGCTGTAAGAGTGAATGACTTTACCTAACGTAGGATTTAATCAGCTTTTTGCTGAATGAAGAAATGGATTTTGTTAAACTTTTTCAAAAATTTGAGGTTTGGGGTTTGAGAGAACTGTGTGTGAGCCTCACAGCAGTGAGGGCTTGGTGGTCAGGTCTCTGGTGGCATTTGCTGACAGAGGATGGGTTTATGCATCTCTCTTGTCCTCCAGGTTGGGATTGACTTCACAGCTTCCAACGGGAACCCCCAGGAACCCTCCTCTTTGCACTACATCAACCCTCTGGGGACAAACGAGTACTTGTCGGCCATCTGGGCTGTGGGCCAGATCATCCAGGACTATGACTCGTAAGCACCGAGCCCTTCTGCCACCACCCCTGCTTTGCAGATGTTTCCCTGGCTTGCCAAGAGGCTTCTGGGATGCATCTGCCTTGACCCAGGGCTAAGTAATACCTTAAGGGTGTTATTTACCATAAACATCGGGATGCCAGAGGAGAGGGCTGAGACAGGCTTTCTCCTCTCCCCCCATTGCTGCTGTGCAGAGGAAGGATCCACTTAGCAGAGGTGGAACATCCTCTGCTGGAGGCAGGTGCCCTCAGCTTGCTGTTGTTTACTGTTTAATGTGCCCCCAGACTGCCTCATTCCTCAGACATCCTGAGGAGTGGAGAAAATATCAGAGAAACACCAGCGCAGACACTGATAGAGAAAACAAAACAGAAGTCTGTTGCTCTCACTGTGATGGCTTTTGTGACCAAAATGGATTGTTCATTTTTTAAAATCTCCAGGGTTACATGCCTGCAAGAGATGCCTGTGTTTGGGCAAGAGGATGCTCCTGGTCTCTAAGGGAAACAGAGCAAAGCTGGACTTTTTTTTTCATTAAAGATCAAATTCAAGGGGGAATATCTGTTCTCTCTGTTCAGCTCCTGTTTAAAAGCACTGTGTGTTTTGGGAGAAGCTGTGCAAGCCTGCTTTGTGTGTGTCAGTGCACCCATATGTTTTCCTTCTTCTCTTTAGAGACAAGATGTTTCCTGCTCTGGGATTCGGCGCCCAGCTCCCTCCAGACTGGAAGGTGAAGTGCTGTGGCCACCTGAGTGTTTTGAGATGGGTTTGTCCTGATACTGCCTGGGCAGGAGCAGAAGTGCCAGGGCTTGGTCAGGAAAAGCTGCTGAGGAGAGGGGGAACGGGCAGATGTGGAATCTCAGCCAGTGAGATGTGTCAGTGTGGGTGGGCAGCAAGGCAAGGATGGGGCATAAGCAGCCCATTCCTTCATTCTGCATCGGCATGAAAGCAGCAGCTCCCTGGCATTAATGGGCAGAGCCAGGCATTGATTCATTTTCCTGGCAGAAGGCAGGAACAGTTCTGGGGAAGGGAAGAGGCCTCTGTATGAATGTGTCAGACGGCAGCTAAGTCTGGAAGGGGGCTGGGAGCAGGGGAGCCTTAATGTGCTGTTGCACAGGGAGAGCCTGCAAGGGCTGAAGCAGAGGAGCTTTCCCAAAAACCCACCTTGATCTCTGGTTAGGATTAGACACTGGTCCTGCAAGGGCTGAAGCAGAGGAGCTTTCCCAAAAACCCACCGTGATCTGTGGTTAGGATTAGACACTGGTCCTGCAAGGGCTGAGCTGTGCATCCTGCTCATCTGGAGGGCAGGGAATGGGGCTGTTCCTGCAGCCTGGCTGGCAGATGGGGAGCATCTTCTCATGGCTGAGACAATGTGCTGGGACACCACCGTCATTAATTACTGGCTGGGTCTTTTGGCCACTCTTTGCTCACGCCCTTCGTGTGCATTTTCTTTCTGCTCGCTGGTTTTGAGGCGTTCCCAGCTTCAGGCTGGGGTTGAATCTCAGCAAGCCCTTTGTGTTCTGTGGGAGGGGAGCTGTGCTCTAGGCTGAGCACAGCAGGGCACGTAAGTCATGAGCAGCTGGGAACTGGGCTGGGAAGCTCATCACTGCCAGCCCTCGTGGCCGGGGATGTCCTGCCCGCTCCGGCTTTGTGCTTTTCTCTGCTCTCCCAGCAGCCAGAATTCATATGACTCAATTGGCAGCTCTTGCTGTTTGCCAGCCACAGAAGGAGATCCCTCCATGTGAAGTTTGGGACTGATTCATCCTGCTTGGCCTGCAAATGTCTCTGGTCTGTCACTTTATCCCTTTTGTTGGGAAAATCCAGGTAGGCAGCTTCCGAGGTCTAAGAGCCAGCTGCTGCCAGGGATTTATTACTTGGGGAGAAGAATGGGAATGGCAAATGCAGTAGGGATGGAAAGGGCACAGCAGCTCAGGGTCATCGTGGAGAGCATCCTGTTCTGCTGCCCATGTGTGTGAGTCAGTGCCCACGGGAAGGGCATTGCTGGGTTGGAAACAGCCCTTCTGGCAAGACTGTAGGTGGGTACTGGGTTGAGGATGCTGACTGGGGGTTCTGCACGTGCCTCCTGCAGTCTCCTGTGGGCCTGGAGATGCTCTGTAAAAGCTACCAGAAAAAAAAAAAACCTCCTTGTTTTTCCCCAGAATGATTTCTAAGCCCAAATAAACCCCAGTGGGTAAACTCCCCAGGTGCTTGGCCCATGCCTACAGGTCACCCATGACCCATCAGTTGTCTCATGTTATCAGTGGGGCCACCCCTGGTACATCTCCCTGCACCAGTCCAACCTTGGGCTTCATCTCTCCCCAGCTCTCTCTGAGCACCACTGGCTCCATTCACTCATTAAAGATTTTTTGGCTGCCAAGGCTTGTTGGGTAATTTCAAAGCCAAAGCAGAGGGTCTTCACAAAAACCTGTGCCAGTGGACAGAAAGCAGGAACCCACAGACCCAAGTAATGATTGCCAGGAGGAGCTACAAGAGGTATAAATGGTGCTTTGTGCTCCCGTTGCCATGGCTCCCCCAACGCTTCTCCGGCGCCCATCGGAGCGAGGTGTTTTGCACACAAAAGTCGCGTTGGAAATGTCAAAGAACATCTTGCCGTGTAACAGCTCTGTAGAGAGCCTCGAGTGGTTTCCTAGCAGGGAACAGGAGAGGGGAGCAGATGGCTTCTGGTTTCTGGGGGATGAGCAAAGGCAAGGCAGCAGCAGAGAGGGGGATTCTTAATGTCGGAGCCACACCGGTCACCTGGATTTGGGAGGTGGGATCAGCCAAAGGAGGCTGGTGGCTTCACCCATGTGTAACCCCCATCCTTTTGCCTTTTATATGCAGGGAAACTGAGTCATGGCAGGGGTGGGATTCCTTGGGGGGACGCCAGAGAACCCTCTGTGAGGTTGGTTGTACCCTTTGGGGTGGTTCAAAAGTTTCTTCCTGTGAGTTACTGGGGAATGGGATACCTGTAGGTGCTCTATGTACATTTAACTGGACTCCACAGAAACTGTTTTCAAAGTACAAGCTGAATAGGGAATGACATCCTTTCTTTTAAATTTTTAGTTATTTTGAAGCCTTCCTGTTGATTTTTTAGCAGATACATGTAGAGAGAGAGAGATAGATATAGTTATATATTTTTACATATGTATGTAAAATTCATAAACTCCAGAGGAGGTTTTGCAACATTTCTGCCACGCAGGGGTTCTGCTCTGTAGACAGTGAGGAACACAGCTTCAAACCGTTTCATTGCTTCTTAAAAGAAAGATAAACCCCTCTTTTGCAGTGCAAAACATGGAAATATTTCTGCCTGCCTTGTCTATAAATACCCGAGGCAGAATTTTGAACATCTTAAAAAAAAAAAAAAAAAAAAGGAAGCAAGCCCACTACAACTGCAAATCAGTTGAATTGGGGAATATTGCCCAAAATCAAGGCTTCTGTGAGAAGGGGTGTACACAAAACACAGTCGTGCCTTCAGCTTGTCTCTAACCTGGTGGCCATGAGTGTTCCTGGTTGTGCTCTGCAGGCCTGGAGAGACCTGAGCAGGCTGAGTGGCCAGTCAGGCACCCCAACAGCTTTGCAGCATGGGGAAGACTTTTGGTTGACTTTACTTTTGTTTGGTTGCTATTTCCCACCCTACAGCCTCTTGTAAAACCAGTTTCTGCTGCTCTCGACACAATGCCCAGCAGAACTGGAACGTCTGAATCAGACGTGTGTTGTGTTTGCAGCCTCGGGAGGACTCTGGATTCAGAGGGTGCTTTGGAGGACACTCGTTTTGCCAGCATTGGGAATATTCCTGTCCCCGAGCAATTCCCTTGCTGAAAAGCTCAGCAAACCTCCCCCCCTTCCGAGAGGGAGGCAATATCCTTGTTTTGTAATGCTGGCACGAACAGGGTGGGATCTTTTTGTCTCAGAGTCCTTGAGCTAGTGGCCTGAAAGCCCAGATCACCCCTTCAACTTTCAGAGGTGCTGGAAGAGGCAGCTGCACATCCTCAATGCTCCTGAGAATTGGTTTGCTTCTTAGAGTGCCTGAATTGCTGGGAGCAGAGTGAGGAATGCCCACACATCTGGTAGCTGTTCCACAAGCAGGCTGTTGACCCACACCAGCACTGGAAAGGTTCATACTGGCAGCCAGGAGCCCTTTCTTAGAGCTGGGCTGCTGAGCTGCCTTTGCTGGCAGAGACAGGTTCAAAGCAACTGCTGTCCAGTGAGTGCATCAGGCTGGGAATCAAGGTGTGAGGGCTGTCTGCTCCTGCCAGTGTCCCACAGGACCCTCTCCCTCAGCTTGAAAGGAGGTGGTGGAAAAGCTAAAGGATCTTTGATGTGCTGTGGCATCATCCTCATGCAGAGAGATGGGGAATGGAGATGCTGCCAGGAGTGGGATGTGATGAGTTTGAGGTTTCTTCCTTTATAACCTGCAATAGGATGAAGTAATTTCTCCTAGTGACTGGTGAGATGGCACAACTGGCTGAGAGCCTCCTTTCTGCCTGCTTCCCCTCTGGGCTGCGGGTGGGAAACCATGTGGACAAACCTGCTTTGATAACTGTAGAAGAATGCATGGTGGGGTAATGTCAGGAGACTCCATGATGGGGGCACTGGGGAGCTGGTTCATCCTCAGGTGCTGCTCAGCCCTGACCAGGTTTGTGTTTGCTGTTTGGGTAGCAGAGGGCTGGGAGGTGTCACTGACCCAGCAGGATGGACCATAACTCTGTGACTACCTGGTTCTGCTCTAGGGAAGCATCACTCTTAACCCAGCCCTGCAGCATCAGCTAAACTGATAGTGAGCTGCCTGCCCTGCACTGGCCCTCCAAGTTAATTTGGGTCTTTTCTTCTCCAAAGGTATCCCATGAGTTTGCCATTAACTTCAATCCCAGGAATCCATTCTGTTCAGGTAAGCATCTACCAGGCCTTTAGGACTCCTTAGGTGCCTTCAGTGCCTTCTGTCCTTCCTCTGCATTTCCTCAATGACATCTTCATCCCTAGAGGCATTCAAGGCCAGGTTGGATGGGCTCTGAGCAATCTGATCTAGTGGGTGGCATCACCACCCATGTCAGCATGGTTGGCACTGGATGATCTCAAAGGTCCCTTCCAACCCAATGATGATCATCATTCTGTGATCATGGGGATCTTTCAAGGTGTGTTCAGGGACAGGCATGAGCAGTGAAGCAGAGCACACGCTAAAGGCACACTCAGAGGAAAGCAGAGAAAATTTGGGCGTGTGTAGGAAGGCCCAGGGTAAAATGCAACTGGATTGAGGCTGTGTGAAATCCGCCTTCGCTCTGCTGTCTGGTGTGTCCTGCCAGCCGTCTGCTCCCCCAGCAAGGCTGCGAGAAACACAGGGCCTGCTTAGCAGATGGGGAATTCAGGCTTAACGCTCCATTTGGCAGCTGAGAGCTGCTCACAGTGATGGCTGAAGGACTGCTCAGATCCTAAGTGGTAAGGGCTACTATGGACCCTCTCTGTTTTTTTGTTATGTTCAGAGACCAGGAGTTGCTTTTCTTTTTGCTCCTCCTCCTTGGCCGATTCTGAGATTTTTTCACAATCCCAAGGGATGCCTTCATTGGCTGTGGGCACTGCAAAGGCTTCCCTACCACAGAAGGTCTGAGGACCTACTGCAAAGTGACTAAAGAGCAAAGCTTGGGTATTCAGAAATTTGGGGTGGAAGAAACTTGTGGATCAGGATGAGCCAGGCAGGAAGTAGGGGGGAATAGATCTGACTTCAGCTCCATGACAGCATGAGCTAGTGATTCCTAGTTGGGCTTGCTGTGGTCCTGGCTTGTGGCCCTCTGTAATGCCTGGTTTCTCTGCTTCCCCTGAAGGTGTGGAGGGCATTGTCCAAGCATACTCTGCCTGCCTGCCCCACATCCGCTTCTACGGACCCACCAACTTCTCCCCCATCATCAACCACGTGGCCCGTTTTGCAGCTCAGGCCACCCAACAGGAAACTGCATCGGTGAGTCCCTAACATTCCATGGCAGGATGGCAGTCCTGATGGCTTTGGGCAGGGGAGAACACAGCCTGGGCTGGGTTTCGTGTCTTTCCCTTCTCTGTGGGTCCAGCCTTGCCAGTGGTGACCGAGGTGTCCTCTTAGGGGTGTGAAGAGCATCGGAAGTGTGCAAGACAGAGCTCCCTTGGGTCCCTGTGGCAGCAGGCTGCCCATGGAGGATGGTGGATCTGGCCCCTGGGTTTTGCTGGCCAAAACTGCTCAGTTTGGGCATCATCAGTTGCATGGCAGGAGATGCTGTGGTAAAAGCTTTGCTGATTCCTGCCTGGAGCAAAGCAGGATAACACCTGAAACCTCTTCCCCACGAGGACCTTTTCCAGCCTTGCTGTGAGTGCTGTGGCTCTTCCCTGCTCCAGGCATAAGGAAATACGGAATTTGGTTTAATTCAGCACAGATCCAGGTCGCTCCTCATTTTTTTCATTCTCTCTGTCGCTGTCAGTGGAGGAGGGAGAGCCCACGGGCTCGGCACTGAGCAGAAGCGCTAATCATATGCAAATTGCACCCCTCTGCTGGCACTAATAGTTTAATCAAGGGAGATTTTAAATAGTGGGCACTAATAGTGCCGTCAGAGGCAAGCCTGGCTTGCCTCGGGTGTTTTTTTTGGCAGCACAAAGCGTTATTGATGAGGGATCTCACTCCCTCGGGGTCTTCTCTTCTTCCATCCCATCTTCAGCTTGTACATCACAGCCACCCCTGGTGCTGGCAGCTTCAGTGGCTGCCTGGACCTGCCCTCCTCTTCCTCCCGCTCTCGCTTGCTCCCAGCAGTTCAAATAAAACCAAAAAACCTCGTAGTTTTTCCATAGCAACACAAATCACAAACAGAGCCCTCAGCTCTTAAGGGATGGGAGACTAAAACATCCTGGGGCTGGGGGAGGGACAGAGGGATATTACATGATTTGTCTCTTGGGGAAGTATTAATGAGCTTTAGGGAATTAAAACACACCTTTCCAGCAGAGCCCCTGCATCCAAACCGCCCCTTTTCTTACCTCATGCTGTTTAATGCTGCCTAATCCCTTCAAGTCCCGCTCACCCACCTGAACCTGATTGCTGATATCATTAACAAATGGATTGGGAATCATCCCTGGAGTCCACGTGGATGCAGAGGTTGGCCACTCTAAACAACAAAAAGAGGAGAAAGGAGGCAGCTGCTGCTGGATTGGTGTGCCACGGACCCCCCAGCCTGGTCCCTGTGCACCAGCAGCTCTGATTGTGGCTTGGCAGAGGTGCCACCCTGGCTGGGAACTGCAGCTGGAGCCCAGAGGTGCCACCAGCACCCCTGTCCTGCTGTCATTTACTGACACCACCAAGACTGTCACTGCTCCTTGGGGAATCTCCCACTGATGCTTTCTGGCAGTGCCCGCTGCTCCCTTGCTAACACAGTGATGCTCATCGCCCCTGCACAGCCCCTGGGCTTTGAGGCTGATCCCCAGCATCAGCTCTTCCTCCTTTTGACCTCTGAAATATGTTGTGATAAATATTTGACAAGCTCTGCCTTCCCACCCCTTTTCCTGCATACTTTCCAGCATTTTTCTCTGATCCTGTTACGGATTTCACAGAAAAAAAAAAGAAAAAAAAAAAAGGGAACAGAGGGAAATAGCCCTTTCCATGTTTCCAGTAAAGGGGCCAGGCAGGGAAGGGGAGAATCAGCTTAAAGTCATTGTCAGCTGCTCCCTGCAAGGTTTTATACTCTTCCTCCTTATGCTGATTCCCAGACAGGGTGAGGTCCAGGTCCTGCTTCCAGTTATGACCAGTGCAGGTCCTCTCCTGACTCACAGGTTTTGGTCCTGCTCTTCAGACTTATGTGTCATCATGATTTGCTCCCAAAAGTTCACATTTAGATAAAAACTAAACCCTGGGCAGTGCTGTGCAGGCAGGGTTAATGCATCAAAAGGGGCTGGAGCAGGGAAGGGTCTGGCTTGGGAAAACCTCCTCACCCCTGTCCTCAGGTTGTGTTTAAGCTCTACGCAGCCTTGTTTGTACTTGGAGTTTAGCACTGGAGAGCATCAAGAGAAGATGAAGCTTAGGGAAGGTTTCAGGAGATGTGGGCTGGAGGAAGACCAGAAAAACAGGCTTGGGACAGCACTCCCTCCTTTGCTTTTCCAGGATGTTGCACTAGCGGTTTTCAGAGGAAATGGAAAGAATGAGGAGAGGAACAAAGGGCTTTAATGCCCTTAAGTGCTTGTTTTCGTTGTTTCTCCAGCACACACAAGCTTTGTAATATGCCAAAATTGAGCCATTACTTTCCCTGAAGATGGAGGAGATGGGATTTTGGGGGGTTCACATCCTCCAGATGTGCTGAGCTGAGTCCAGCAGGACCATCTGTCCATCCTGTTTGTTTGTCCATCCTTCCCCAGCTCTGCGGGACTGGCCCTGGTGCCCTCCTTTTCCCAGGGGAAGGAGAGCAGCCTCTGCTGCTGCTGCTTTCTCATCCCCCAGCTTGCTGGTACCCTCTCCATCCGCCCTCAGTGCCTCCCATACCCATGGCTCTGTGCAGGAGATGAACAAGCCCTGAGCATGGGATGGCCCCACAGCCTGGCAATGCAATACAGGAGATGCTTCCCATCAGTGCAGGGAGATGTTGATGGGGAGCATCCCAAAACATACCCCACTGTGTGCGGGCAGGGGGAGATTTCATCTCCTAGCTGGGCTCATGTCCCAGCCCTGAACTCCTTCTGGCCCTGACATAAAAGTCCTGTACAGTTCAGAGGTTGGGGTTTTTGCATCATTAAGTACAGTAAATCAGTAATTCAGAAAAATATTTTGGGGTGGGACCTGGTTTGCTATTTAAGATCTTTCAAAAGGCATGGGGAATAGGAACACCTGAATTTCTGGGTTCTGCTAAATGGAGTGATGCAAGCTGTGCTGGGAAATGGTGAACCTCCCTCCCAGATCCCCAGGGGCCCCACCATCCCTCTACACGTGAAGCACCCTGTCCACTCAGAGCCCTCAATGTGAGCCCTGGCTGCAGCGTGAGGGTGCTGCCATCCCACTGGGTCTGAGCCCGTGCCCTCCCCTCCGCAGCAATACTTCATCCTCCTCATCATCACGGACGGGGTGATCAGCGACATGGACGAGACGAGGCACGCCGTGGTGCAGGCGTCCAAGCTGCCCATGTCCATCATCATCGTGGGCGTGGGCAACGCCGACTTTGCCGCCATGGAGTTCCTGGATGGGGACAGCCGGGTGCTGCACTCCCTCACGGGGGAGGAGGCCGTGCGCGACATCGTCCAGTTCGTGCCCTTCCGGAATTTCCGCAACGTGAGTGAGGGCAGCGGGGAGGGGATTGTGGGGAGAAATGGGGCATCGAGCCTGGAAACGACCCTGCAAGCAAACAGCCAAAGTAGAGGTAGATAGAGGCAAGAGGTACCTGCCTGTCTTACTCGGTCTTCCATCCCTCGGGGATGCTCCAGCCTGGATCACATACACCAGCGCTGCAGGCAGGGGCAGAGAGGCTCTGCATCTCTAGTGGGACCTAAGCACCCCCCTGTTTCCCCATCCCCTATCTGCTGCAAACAGCAGGGACTCACCAGAGTCCTGTGCTGGTTTTGGTGTCTCCCACACCATCCCTCCAGCACCTGTGATGTGCCGCACACCGGGGGCTTCATGCTTAACTGTCCTGAGGACGAGCCCTGTGCCCCTTGATCCCCCGTAGGAAGGGGCAGTGGTGGGACTGGCCCTGCACCTCTCCTCTGTGGGATGGTCCATTGCAATCATCCAGGAATCAGCTCTGGGACAGAGGCTGTTGCTGGCACAGGATTGATTGCCAATTATGCAGCTTGTGCTTATCTTCCCCTTTTTGAAACTTAGCAGTGTATTTCTGTTTCACCTCCTGCTACTCCTACCTGTTTTTTCTGACTACCCAGGATGTTTTATTCCTCTGTACCAGTGAATTATCTCCTGGAGGGAAGGGTAGTGTAGAATATAATCCCAGGTGTACAAAATGCTGTATAAAATCAGTAGACTCTAAGGGGTATTAAATGAAATGTGAAGATCTGGAGTTGGGGACAGCCCAGACACGTTTGCTCAGTCGGTCCCCTGTGGCTGTCTTAACACTGGTGTTGGTTCCCTTTGGCTCACAGGTCCCCAAGGAGACCCTGGCCAAAGCTGTGTTGGCAGAGCTGCCCCAGCAAGTTGTGCAGTACTTCAAGCACCAAAACCTGCCACCCATCAACTCAGAGCCCGCGTAGAGCTGTGCCAGGCTGCACCCTCTGCATGTTGCCGAAGCCTGTTGGTCCTGCCGAAAGCACGTTCCACATGCTTTTAAGAGAAGAATACCCTCCCTGAAACACTTTGTACTTCTTAATTTAATTGCTCAGTTCTTAAGACTCATCCCAGCGATGCGTCTGGATTCATTTTGTACAGTCTTGGCCCGAGGTAACACTAAGCAGCCAGGCCATGCCTCCGTCCTGCTCCGTTGAGTCACTTTTCAGTATTGAATGTACTTTGTATCATTTCAGTGGTACAGGATACAATTTTTATGATCAAAACTTGCTTTTTCCAGCAATGAAATGCTTAATATATTATTATCATGCAATGAACTGGTCGTTGTATAGTTCATGTATTTGTGTTGTACCTGTACATCTGTCAGGTTCTGTGTTCATTTTTATACTGTGTACATGTTATATTTGTTATACTCAGGTTAATAAAGAAACTTGGACATTTAAAACAAGAGTCTCCACGAGGGGAAGGTTTGCAGGGGAGCAGCTTACACTATCAGCAGTGCTGGGTGATTGGAGTTACACTGACAGGGCCTGTCCTGGTCCCTCAGATGCTCTGCTGGCTATGCCCCAGGACCAGCCGCACACTGTCACTGACAGCATCCCAGAGGGAGATGTAGTGAAGGTGGATATCCTGGGGTAGGCAGCATGCCCTTAATGCCTGCCTGAGCTGAGTCCGTGTGCTTGGGAAAACCCCAGTGACCCCACAACAAACCATCAAAGGGAGTTTCACGGTTCACTGCTGCTTCAACTCTAGAAAATTTTCCAAGTCTGAGTAAAAAAAGCTCCCTGCTGCCTGGGAGAAGATGGGCTGGGTAATGAAATCCTGCTCTCCAGCAGCTCCTTCAAACTGCTCATCAGCAATGTGCTAATTGCTGCTTTCTGCTGTTCCTAACTAGATTAAGGTCTTTGGAAGCTGAGTATGCTGATGAATATCCAGCAGGGATCACCAGCCCTACTCCAAACTCAAGTAGCCTTGACCTCCTTCCTCCCTGTTAGTGGAAGCTTTTGAGGTGGGAGGTTTTTGTCCCTGTGTGAAGCCTGCAGCCCTTTCTGCACACGTGTGCTACTGGTTGTGCTCTGTGCCACCCAGCAACCTCGTGGCTGTCACTGCTGCCACGGAGTCACCAGCACACAGATGGCCCTGGGCAGTCCCACAGTGAGTTGGCTCTAAGCACAGTGCTGGGTGAGACCCCATCCCTTGGGGAAGGTGGGACTGCTTCGTGAAACGTTTGCCTTGCAAAACCTTCTGGAAGGGAAAATAAACAACCAACACTACCCTTTTCCAAAGGGAGAAGCAGCCTTTGAAGGGTGGCTTGTTTAAAAATAATGCTGTATCCAGCTCAGCTTCCAGATTGAAGTCTGCGGCTTTGGAAAAACTACTTTTTTTTTTTTAAATTCCATAAGAGAGCCTCACACGCAGCTGCAGGAGCTTGTAAGCTCTTCTGCTAGTAGAGTGTTTGTGGGGGTTTGTCGGGTTTTTTTAACACCTCACTGAAGCTTTAACAACTAGCACAGACAACAAGCGGTTTATTGAGCTGTCCCTGGGGAGGGGATGAAGCACACACTATGCAGTCATGTTTTTTTCTTAAAAATAACCAAAGAAAAAGTATCTGAATCTACCAGTGAATGAGAGTTGCTGGAGCCAGCCAAAGCCAGCTTTGTCTCCTGCTTTGGGGGCTCAGGGCAAGGTTACTGCCACAGCTGCCCTTTTCAGGTCTGATTTATCCTCCATCCCATGCACTCTTCACTGCCCAGCACATCTCCCAGGGCACTGGAGTATTTTAATGTCAGATGGCTTCTGATGTGCGAAGGTAAATGGGACCAACGGATGCAGAGAGGAGCTGGGACAGCTCTGCAGTTCGGTTACATGGCCCTGGCAACAGCAGAGCTGCCTCAGACTCAAAGGCATTCCCCAAGTGCCCTGTTCCATTCTTTTAGGAACAGGAGAAAGGCAGAGGGCCCTCCCATCTGCTTTTCCTGGATTATGTCTCCTCCTGGCCTTGCACCGCTCAGTATAAACACCATCTCACCTGCAGCCCACCACCACATCTACCACAACTGGCTGGCAACTCCCACTGTCTTAATCAGGCATTTTGTCTGCAGCTGTGCAAGATACCACTCAGGAAAATGGCCCCAGCATGCTCACAGCTGGGCCAGGCTGCTCTGACTCCACAGGCAGGTTATTGATCTAATTTAATGCCAGGGAAGAACACCAGCAGCTCTCATAACCAACTCCTCAAGGCTCTTGCCTATGCAACTTTAATAAAAAACCATGGGGATTTTTTTGTGTACCACTTCCATTTCACTCCATAGGTCAGTAAAATGAAAGTCACCAAAAGCAAAGCATTAGGGAGGCTGCACGAGATCTATTTATTTTCCACCTGAAAGTGCCATAATGACAGCAGCTAGAGAAGAGGCAGGAGCACCCAAACACAGGAGGTGCCAGCCAGCCCAGAACAGGGCTGTGTGAATTACAGTGTGTCTGTAAGGATCTGATTGCAGAGCAGGGCTGTACAAACAGAAAGGGTGTTTGGCTAAGGAGAGTTTCATTGTGAGCACAACTCTCCCCATTTCCTTTGGAAAGTTCAACACTCAAACTAAGGCATGAAGCCACTACAGGCCTTCTTTTCTCTGCTTTTAGCCCAGCTGCTCCCTCACAAGTCCCTCAGTGTCATGCCCATTGGTACACACTGACCAAGTGCTGTCTCACAAGTGTGGTACACAGAGCAGGATGGCACAAAGACACTTCCACCCCTGAGCAGCCAAGCTGAGCTGTTCCAACCTCCCAAACTCCCATTAGCACACTGAGACTGAAAGGATGGGCCCTCAGCCCTGCTTCTGCAGTTCTCCAGCTTCTGTACAAAGGAGTTTGGCTGAACAGAGGAATTCCACCCACTCTGGATTCATGCCCTTCAGGACATTGCTGCTGAAAAGCTGCATGACTTGTCAAGTCCCAGTGCTGGAGCAACAGCCTTTGAGCAGAAAAGCCACCTGCAGTTCCTGTGAATTCATTCAGATGAAGTTTTCCATCGCCACCTCTGCTTTTGTGGGAAACTGACCTACACCTCTCCTGGGTGGTGGTTTGAAGGAAAGGCTGGTTGGGTAGAGCAGAAATTGATTAATGGAATGAGAACAATTATGAATGGCACAAGCAGAGATAAAAAAATGCATTCAGAACGTCTTTAATCATGTAACACTAAAACTTCTTTACAGTGTCATGGCAATCTACACTTCACCATCTGCTCAAATTTGGTTCTGCCCCCATTTTTCAAATACAGAATAAAAATGACATTTTAAAACAGAACACATGGCTGCTTCTACAAGACTTCACTGCTCAAGTGATTATTTTTTGCCTGTTAGTCTTGTATAAACTTCTTAAATCAACATCATTCTTTCCATAAGAATTGTAAAAGATAAAGCTCTCTCCTCCATACCCTCAGACCTTCGTTACATGGTTAGGTGTGCCTTCTGCTTTAGGATGGCAGCTTTTCTTCCAGGCTCAGTATGCACNGTTACTTTAGGGTATCTGAGTGTATTAAAGTTGAGAGGTTAGCTAGAAAGATTTTATTTGGGGCAGAAGGATGCAACAAGCATCCACCAGGGCTTTGGAAGATATTCTGCACTACATTACACACGGAGGGATTTTGTTATGGACCATCAAAGAAACTGTTGCCACGAAAGACAGAAGAGACAATCTTCCCAGTGGAATTGATTGTGCCTTCGCTGTCTGAGCTGGACTCCGAATCGCTGCTCCCCGAGTAGGCGCCCAGGCCAGGCAGGATCCCAATGCACACGGCTGCTGAGGGACAATGCACTGTGGAGCCTCCCACTGAGCTGCTCCCCAAGGGAACACAGGAGGGTTTTTCTGGAAGAGAGAAACCTCAAGTCAAAAATCAGAGTGCAGGAAAGGGCTTTCAATCAGTCCAGGAACCGCCATGTGTCACTCACCTGCTTTTCCCACATAAGCGGCAGATGATTTCAGGACTTAATTAAAGCATAAGGCAGCTTTATGTTGTAATAAAGCCATTCTGACAGGAAGGACTTGCTACCTCAGGGGATTTTTTTTCTTCTCATCATTAGTTTAAGCCCAGCTCTATGCTGGCATTAGAGATTTTTTATTCTAAAGTTGTCAGTTTGATGCTTGTCAAGTACCAAACCCACTAAACAAGAATAAATGGCTCTGCTTTGAGTAATTGAGTATTTTTTTGCAATATAACAGCGTAGTTGAGAAAAAGTTTTATTCTATCGTTCTGCTAGTCAACATCTCCCATCTTCCACGGCTAATTAATTATTTCTGCTGTTCTGAAAGTTTACTGAACAGAAGGAGATTCAGGAAGCGCCTTGGGTTGTTGTTACACAATTGCAGCTCACCTGATTTGTGTCAGAGTATCTTGACAGTAAGTCAATTGTAGCCTTGACAGCTAGAGCTGAAACACAACTTAATTCTTCCTCTAGTTCCCCACAAATTTCTGAAACAAACTGATTTCAGGATGGACCGAATCACTTCAGAACATGAAGCTGAAGTGGATGTATACAAATACATCCAATGCTGCTGTGAATAGGAAGGGGACGATCTGTTCTCTATGTCTCTTGCCCACTGAACAAGCATTAGGGTTGAAATGCACCTAAGTGACTTCCATCAGTTATTAGGTTAAAGTCTTTGAGATTAAATCAGTTAAGTGTTAGAATAAACTCTCTAAAGAAGGTGCACAGTTGCTGTCTGTGGAGACTTAAGAGGAGCTTAGACAAACATCTGTCAGGACTGGTTTAGGCAGGGGAGATCCTGATAACCTGCAGAGGTTCCCTGCAGCCCTATTTTCCATGAAGGCTGTCAGCATCCACACTTAGCATTTCCACTGCTTTAAAAGAGACCATGCCAACCAAAGTCTGTGCTATCTTGCCCAGTGAAGGAACAGAAAGGCAAAACCTCTATGAGATTTAATCCCATGTCAGTCGCTGCTCAGTGACATTCACGCAGCTTCCCACATGCAGAAGTTGGGACCTACCTTGATTCTTTTCGTCGTGGTCAGTGTCTAGCTTCAACCTCTTCACACTGTTGCCACCATCTGAACTGTGGAAAAAATAAGAAAGTGTCTTGTTCCTTATAGGCAACCACTTAATTACTGTGAAGACATTTTTACTTCTTTGCCTGAAATGCTGCAGCAAACGCCAGCAGGGTCCCCTGATGACCACTGCTTCCAACTGCCATTAACTGAGGCTCCTTGGGAAACATGTGGGATCCAAGGAAGCATCAACACCTACACTGCAACTATCACTTGTTAACCTGGGAAAGGAACAAACCCCTTGCACAGCGACCCAGAGCTGCTTATTCAGCAGGATGTGCCCCACAGGAGACTGGGAAGGACTGTCTGAGCTTCAGGCACCCACATGACCACAGCCTTGCACATGTGGATGATTACCATGCTTGCTGGTGCCAACAGCCATGGCTTTTCCCTTCCAGGGCTTCCTTCCCCTCCTTCAAGCATCTAGAGAGCCTGTTCTAAAACATCTAGAAATCTTGCACCTGGTAAGCCCAGACAGTTTTATAGCAATTCACACAGCTGCAGTGTCTAGAAAGGTCCTTTTTGGGCCCTAAGTGGCACTGGGAGAAAGGAGGAGCATGGCTTGGACTTCTGACTGTTCAGAGGATTCATAGCTCTCCCCTGTCACTGCTCAAATTCCTCCCCCCCCCATTCTTGCATGTTCCCATTTCTAAGCCATCCACATAAACAAATGCTTCCCAGATTCAGCTGTGATGAGCTGATGAGGCATGAGCATTATTATGCATTAACTCTTTTCTGTCCCTATCAGAACATGCAGTACAGATGAAAGGTTATTCTGTGCAAAGAGCTTTTAATAGTAATACATCCTTTACAGGAAATTACAAAGCTCAGGGAGCAGATGTTGAGCTCACACCACACTTGCTTTGGGCCACTTTGCAATAGAAGATAAGATGGCAAAAATAGAAGACTGCAAAGCAAGTCTGCAATGGCACTGACATGTCATTTAAGATGCTCTCTTTAAACAGATGCCATCTGCAGACTTTAAAAGTACCATTAAGCACATGCCAGCTCCTTTCTGACATCCTACTGGGTTAAGTACTAGTAGTTACAAGACAAAAACAACATTATTGGCTTCTTGTTATCAGCTCAGGGTTTTTCTTCTCTGCCTTCTCAAAACCCAAACTATCACCCAATCCCACAGACATTAGGTGGTGGAAGTGCTTACTTCAGTTTTCAGACATGCAATTACTGCTGTACTGGGAGCTAAACATCACCCTACAAGATAAGCTTCTAAAATAATCTTGCATTCTGTGAGACGATTTGAACACACTGAATTTTGAGATGTCAGTAATCATCTTAAGTATTAGATGATTCATCTGTGGGGAATAAGCCTGGTCCCACCTGCCTGGTTTCTCCATAACCTGTAGCACACCAGCAGCTGTGTTTGCAGGCCAAGATCAAAGCAGCAGACACATCTCAAACCCAGCTGCACCTCCCTGGGGTGGAAAGGGTGTTGGTGTATCAGTGTAAATCACTGAGGAACATGGGAAGTTTCTCTGATGTCCTCAGGACCAAACTGGTACACAAAGCTCCTCTCTTGTAACCTTGTCTCCCCCATGTTGCCCTGAGCAGCGATTAAAACAATCCATTTAAAACACAGGTAAAATTGGCTTAAATTAGGCAACCTGAATGAAATTGCATTTGTGAGGTGACAGTGATATCTACAGAGACATAAAATAGATTCCCTCGATCCCCAAGCAGGATTGCCCAAGCCTGGCACTCTAAAATGAAGAATCTACCCACTTGCTTTACACACGCTTATCTTATTTGAATTGCTTCATGTTTTTCCCCACAGTTTGTGAGAGCCTATAGAAACAAGACTGGTCTTTTCTTATACCTTCCCCCTTTTTTCTTTAGGGCTAAGGTTTACACCTTACTCTCTGGAGGCAGTTTTGGCCTGTCTCCCTTTAACTGCTAACTGGGTTCCGTTCCTCATGAATTTATAGAGGTGTGAAACTAACCTTCTGTGTTTCACAGCTCCTGCCAACAGCTTTGCCTGAGAAAATTTGTTCTTGTTTTCCACTGACTTCATGGGCAATTTCTTCTCAGTTTCCTTCTTTGGGTCCATACTGACTCCCACTTTAGTGAGAGTGCTGTGAATTAAGGGTTAAGGATCATCTGGGAAGGAACAGGGAGAACAGACATCTCCTCCCTGATATATTTAGCCAGCTCTGCTGACAGCAGCGACGGAAGTTCATTCACATATTCTATCAAAATAAACTTATTTGTAATGACATTTAGCTGGTACCCTCAGCCAAAAGAGAAGATACTTCACCCTCTGGGGTCAGAGCTCTGTCAGGTATCAGGACCAGCTCTCCCTGTGAAGATGTCCAGGCAGCAGACTGGGAGCTGCTGCTCTAAAGCCAGAAAGGTGGAACACAAGACACCCAGCACCCATATCCACCATGCTGCCTTTTCCTAAAGGCCTTAGAAAAGCAAAAAGGTCAGGCTGGACCAAAACAAACAAACCAAACAGGCAATGCAGTACTTCCCCTTCTATGGGGATCAACACATTTGTAATTTAAATTTGCTGCTCCACACTCTAATCCTTACCAGAAAAGCTAAGTAGCAGTATGTGCACTCACTTCCTCTCCTCAAACCATCTTTCTGCTGAGCCCAGCAGATTTCAGTCTAGCAAGACAGAACAGTTCCAATTTTTGGGGTTTGGTCTTTAGCACTCTACCTTTCCAGCTCATCTCTCTGTAAGGGCCACAAGGCTGCTACTGATGGTCTGAGCACTTATCCCAAGAGGAAGGAGACAGATTGGTTAAGGGGGAATGTGGTATAAGATTCACCCAAAAAGACTGCAACTGTACAGAAAAGCTGAGTAGATTTAAACAGTGTTAGCAAGGTGGAATGCAGCTGAAATCTATAATGAAGTGGAGAAGCTTAGGCAGGTTTTCAGATGGGATAAGAAGGAGCTGGGTCTGTTTGTTATTAAGGGCACACTCTGCACACACTGAACGTGTCTCCTTGTGGCAGCATCTGATAACAATGTCCAGCTGTATCTGATGAAGAGAGGTCTGTCAAAGACCCTGTTTGTAGATGAGGTGCCAGGAGAATCACACAAAATTCTGCAAAAATTTTAACTGCACAGGCAAAGGCAAATTAACCTAGTTCAAAAGCACGTTTATAAAGTCAAATCTAGTATTCTAACAGTTTCTCCTCCGACTACAATTCCACAAACTAGCATTTCACAGGTGCCCCAGTCACTGCAGACATATACTGGATAGGGAATTTCACACTGGTGAACCATATATTTGAAGCACAGCTATTTTCCCCACGCAACATCTACAAATCAAAAACCCTTAGACTTTGCTTTGAAGTGACACACTCAGTCTCCAATCATGTTACAGTCAGGAACATTCAGATGCCGCTTCTTATTTGATTTTCCTAAGGATAAACCAGTAACTCAGACTGCTCCTTACTTCAAGTGAGTCTTCTCAGCCCAAACCACTGTTCAAGTTAATGTTTTTGAGATGGCACAGGAGTGCCATCCTGTGGCTGTCCAAAGCCATCTGAAAGCTCCTTGTGCCTAACATGGTTTGATGTTGCCACACAATTCTTCCACACATTGCTCAACTCCCACATTTAGGTCCATTAACTTGTTATATTCTAAGCCTGGCTAAGGAACTCAAAGGCTTGTCTTTTAAAAGATACCAAATTACAGGCTTTTAGCTTCTATCCAGGATGGCACTCTCCTAAAACTCCTCAACTAGAAAGGCACAGCACATTTTTAGTAGGTATTTTATACATCCTGCTGTCATTAGCAAATGTAATGCTATACCCAGCCAAGAAGTGTTCCCTCTCAGGAAGACAACATTAGAAATAAACCTCTCAATCTTAAATATCAACTGCACTAAACAAGCTGTCCTTCAGTAAAGCCAGCTTCTTGCAGGGAACTGTTCCTACATTTAGATAGCAGTGAAGACAAGATGATCTTGTTCTCAAATATTTCTTGGAAATGGCTTTAAAAAAATTTGTAAATCTTTATCTGGATTGGGGGGTCTGGATAGGGTAAGGAACAGCAAACCTAGTTGTTCATGAAGGAGAAAGAAATTCCTATTCATCCATGCATATGAATTTCTTATGCTCAAGAGTACATTAAAATATTCCAAGGCATATTTATCCTGAAGATGTATAATTTTGTGATTGTTCAACCTGAAAAATTAAGGAAAGAAAAATCTCTGTACTTGAATATTGATTCAGTTTTTACGATGAAATTAATGCCTCTGGGTAGCTTAAATTAGATGCTATACCAGGAAAAGGAGTAAATAATGAAAACCATTGGGTTGACATTCCTCTTATTAATTTGGAGGAGCACTTAAACAGTACCTATAGATGCAGAGTGTTTACCCAGTACACAGTGGGTTTTATCATTGCAGTGATAAACCATTAGTAAGAACCTGCAGAAGCAAAAAACACTTCTGCATTTCAGAATACCACCAAAAATTTCAAACACAAACAAGTCATTTTGCTCTGAGGCTGCCTGAAGTACTATTGTTAAATAAAAAGAATTTTAAAAAGGAAATTAAATGGGCAACACTTTTGATTTTCTCATGAGATGAGGTGACTATAAAACATTCTCCCTTCCTCCACCCCATTAGCAATAAGTTCTACAGTTTAATTTTTACAGCAAGACTTTGGATTCAGAGCCAGGAATATTACTGAGGTAAGATGGCCTGTACATCTTGATCAGGCCATTCAGGGATCTGTGTGTTATGTGGCTAATTCAAGACAACTGAAAATTCCCTTGGGGCTGGTATGGTTCACCCCAGATGTCTGTGACATAACCAGAGATGTCAGCTGCTCCCACAGCCCAGTCTTACACTGCACAACCCTGCATCGGCCAGCCCCGCGAGCAACCATCACTGCAACTAAATATATCCCATGAATATCCCATTATTAGACCCAGCAAATCAAGAAAATACTCCAAATCCATCCACAGCCTATTTCTGAAGTTTAAAAAAATGCACCAGGATTGCTTTTTCATGAACGTATTCCTGAGCTAATTGAGATGCTCTTCACAGGACACATGCTCCAAATAGTAAATCATTGACTAACACAAGGTAAGACCAATCTTTGTAGCACCAGTACTATTTAATTTTATTTGCTGACTGGTTTTGGTCACCTCCTTGTGTCCACAAACTCTTTCATTTATACTAAAGCTTCCCTAAGAACTTGTGTTTTGTCCACCCATGACTCAAAAGCAATGGAGACAAACCATCAGATTCTGCATAGGTTCAAAAAGCAACAAAGCAAAACAAAAAAGCAACATTTTGCTTAGCACAGAAATTCTCAAATCATTCCAACCTCCCTTGACTGGCACTAATTAGAGAGAAAAAGCATCCTATATGATTTTCTAGCATCTCTTCAAGAAAGTTTGGCATTTAACAGTAAAGCCAAACGGTCCTGCTCTTAGTCTTGCTTACAAGTGTGTGTTACCCAAAGGAGCCAAGTCTCCATGGACTTCTCCCAGAAGGAAGTCAGCACATCTGCACAGATGTATTTAATTTCTCATCTTGCAGGTATCAGAAAGGGGAAAAGTATCTAATACTTCAGTAAGAGTAACAGAAAGAGCAATTCAAACATTATTTCAAACAGGTATATTAAAATCAGGCAAATACACAACACAATAAAAAATTGTATTGTATACAAATACAAAAATTATTATTTAATTTTCCCTAAAAGGAAAAGATTAGAAATAAGATGCTGGTTTGTCTTTGTGTTCTCATTGTCTTTTTAGTGATTGTATTTCATGACCCCAATAACAGAAAAAAAAACCAAACCACAACCAAAGCCCAAAACAATGGAGAGGGGAGAAGGAAAGAAAAGTACCAAAGAATTGGGAGTTGAGGGGGGAATATCAAACACTGCAGTGGTCTATCAAAGCTACAATGAAACCATTAAACTTTGAAAGTGTATCATTATACATGTCCTGTAAAGCAGTTTTATAAAAAGAATGTCAACTGACAGAACAAACTACAGCTCACTCTTACCCTCCTCTAGGTAACCACCAGTCATTTTAGTGCAAAGGATATTCTGTATTCATTTAGTTCTTTCAGCTCTTCTTCCCTTCGTTGCTTTTCAAGTAGCTCTTGCTGCCGAGAAACCTCATCAAGGAAATGTGTCTCATCTTCGTCTAAGCCTCTTACCATATTTTCTGAATAAAGAAAAAAAGAAATTTGTTGTTTGGGTTTCAGACACCAAGTCTAAGGCTGTCTCCTCAGAATGTTCTTAAACCAACCAAAAACTAAAAAAACCCACATTACTTCTTCCCTCAGAAATATTGCCTCAAAAGAGGAAGTACATTTTCTTAGAGCAAACAATTCGTAGCTAATTAGTTTTAACACCTGTTCAAAAAAAAAAAAAAAAAGTAGAAGCAAGACAACTCCTAATTTCCAAATAAAAACAAATTTCTTCTTCTTTCTAAACACGCTACCCTACTTGAAGGAAAGTAGTGCAGCAGGAAGGTCTTTTATTTCCTGTTGTGCAAACCTTCAACGTCTCTTGAGCAAATGATTTAATCAGAATGACAATAAACAGTATGTTTTAGAAAGACCAAATCTTGCTGTTTGTAGTCACCATTAGGAATCTTACCCCAAACATCACCTTTAGTCTTCATTAAAGTTTCTGAGGATTTTTAGGCTTTTACATGAAATCACCATGTTTTTAACCTCCACCCACATAGGCAAGTCCCAGCCACATTAAGGGCAAACTAAGAAATCCATTTACACTGATAATTGGCAAGCTTGTGTCTTTGACAGAAAAGCTCTGGCAATCAATTATTATTTGAGGTTACTTTATAAAAGCCAATCCTTGCTCCTTCCAACTCACACAGAGCTCATTCATAAATCTTTAAACAGTAACTTGTAGCACTCACTACTACTGCTGAGGGCCCCTTCAGAGAGCAAAAGTAGTGAAACTCAGGACATTTTCTGAAGCAAGTGACATGAATTAATTTCATTTTCTGCCTGCCTCATCTGCAAACTAAGAGGAGCAGCCACTGAGGTCCTTTGAGCTGGGGTTTTATTGAGGTTCCCTCCCAGGCACTCTGTACTAGGTTTTGCTCTCTAGGTTAGCTGGCATCTGATACTCTGCTGTGGTTGCCTTAAAAGCAGAAGTGGGTTTACTTCTCAGGGCTGCTTCCCATTCCAGTACTTGGTCTACCAAAGCAAAGATGTTGTAGATCTAACATAAGTGGGCAAGAAAAACTATTCATTTAGACAGTTATTAGAAACTCTTCCCATTCAGGCTGACAGTAGGCAGGTTTTGGGTGGCTTCTTGGACAAGAATTGCTTAGTCATGTCAACCAAAATGGGATCAAAAGTTTACTGAAGTTAACTGTAAGCTCTCCAGCTGGAAAGAATCCAGTAGGCCCAGTTGGAAATTTTAATGCATTAATGCTGCTCTCTGTACTTTCCACTTTTCAAAGGGCTTTTCTATAAAACCAGAAATTCAAACATAACGAGAAATTAGGTTCCCATTTCATTAGAAAAGTCAAACATCTACTTTTGAAGAATTAAAACAATGTAAATTTACTTCTTCCAAATCATAATCTTAACTCTCAAATCACTTTTAGTCAAATAATTATGGCTTGGAAATGTAATAGCTTCTCTAACAGGATTTCTTTAATTGATTGAAGCAGATGTGTTAAAGCATGAGTTCAAGAGTCACAAAACCACAATACATTTCCACTTTTCCATTAATTTCTATCAAGTTTGGTTGGTTTTTGTTTGATTTTATCTTCTTTTATATGCAATGTAAGCCTAATATTCAACACTTTACAGGGATACAGCTTTGTAACTGCAAACACCTTTTGAGTTTTGCACATGTGCAGTGCTGCCTCAGTACCCACAACGTGGTCCTTTAAAAATCCAGGATTTCAGTAATACCCTCCCGAAGCCTTTGTTTCCCTCTCAGAGAGGGAGACAGGACACACAGATATGTCCTTTGGTCAGAAGTTGTGCATACAACACATGCAGTCTGCTGCTGGTGCTTACTGAATTTAAATTGCTCCTCAAATTCCTGCTGCTTCTTTTCTCTCTGCTCCTGGAGCCTTTCATACAACGACCGTGGGTCATATGCCTCCTCTGGGCATTCTGAAAGGAACAAATCAGGAAGGGAGACCATATGTTAGAAACACTAAACCACCAACAGGTCTCTGTTTCTTCAGGTAAAAACCTTTTGAAATTATAGAATACAAGCCATTACTTTTTATTTCTATTTTCCACAAAAGTGAAATATTCTCAGATCTTCTTCCTGTAATTATTAAAATTTATCCCATACCTTTTGGATCCTCAGGTTTTCGGACCTTTTCCCATTCCTCTTGCCTTCTCTTTCGTCGCTCCTCTAGCTCTGCTTCAGATACAAACCTCTTGTTAATCACAAGGTCAGCAGTACCATCTCCCCCATCCATTGTGGAATAGTGTCTCCTAAAAACACAATATAAAAGACAGCAGGAGTCTGATTATGCTTTCCAGTGAGTGAAACATTACTAAATATCCTGAAAAACAGACCTGCTGCCCTTAAAATAACTTCAGTTCTCTAAAGAACACTTCATAGCAAGCACTGACTGAGACACCAACTCACTACATAACTGCTAAGACTAATAAGCATCATCTATTACTCCTTCTTTACTCTTTCTTCATAATTACATCTTTCCTGCTAGTTGTCTGCCTCTGTTTTTCTGAAAGTGGTATTTTAACAGATTTACTTTGCTTAAATAAATATTTTAAAAAAAAATTAAACACCCTCACCTACACTCCCATTGTTTTATTTCTGTTCTTCCATGTCTCTGTTCAGGAGAGAGATAAAGTGGTAAAACATCAAACCCCAAGTTCTTTTTGCCCAGCCTATGAGAATTTGAGAAAGCTTGCCTGTTCTTAGTTGTTGAATGCATGTATTTATAAGTGATTAACAGTGAGATTTCAGAAATTAGCAACTGTTCTGGTTTTACCAGAGTTAAACTTCTTAACTCTGGTACAGCTCTGTGGTTTGGATTTAGTGTGACAGTAACATTGATAACATTTGCAGTTTGAGCTGCTGCTCAGTAATGCTCTAAGTCAAGGACTCCTCAGCGTCTCATGGTCTGACAGTGAGGAGCTACACAAGAAGCCGGGAGGGAGCAAGGCCAGGACAGCTGTCCTGAACTGGCCAAAGGGATATTCCATAGAACTGTGACCAGTATATAAACTGGGGGGAGCTGGCTGGGATTTGCTGATCACTCTTCGAGGACAGGCTAGATTCTGGGTGGTGAGCAACTACATTGAGAATCACTTGTCTGTCTTGGGTTTACTCCTCTCTCTCCTCTTCATTACTGTTATTGTTGTCAGTTTATAATCAGTACTATTAGTATTAATACTGCATTTATTTTGTTTCAATTATCAAACTATTCTGATCTTAACCCCTGATGTTTATTTCTGCCTGTTCTCCTCCTTGACAATGCAACTCATTTCTCCAGCCTAAAAAAACCTCCTGCAGCCCCAGGGAGAGCTGAGCTGGGACAGGCTGAGCTGGGGGCTCTCTGTCAGGATGACCTGGAGTTCAACAGGTGAGTGAGAGAGGGAATTCCCCATGGCTAAAACAAAGCTGGGGTTAGGAAATGAGCAGCACTTCCTCTGGAGAGAGCACAACCCCTTCCCATACAGTGCAGCCACTCTCTGCTTCAAGATTTCAATACCAGATGCAGGGTGAAGATGCTCCAAGTAGTTGACTTAACAAGGAAACTCGTGATCTTGACCCCTGCAAGCCCAGGATGAAACAAACTGCTTCTGTAAGTCCTGGGCCTCTCCTCTCAGAATTACTCTGCCAGCTCCACACTAGGCAAAGAAGCCCTAATGCCTGTTTTTGTTTCAAGCCTGTACATCAAAACTGTACACAGAAGTACAACACAAACACAACAAACAGAGCTGTTCATTTAAAGACATGCTAACATAACTTTTCCTATTTTATTATCTCCCTGGCATAACTGCAGCAAGTTAAGGACTCCAGATGACTGCTCGCAATTCTGCCAAGTACTATTAATTTGGGATCTCACCCTGTCTGCATTTCAGCACAGAAGAGATCCCAGAAAAGTTACTCTTCCAAGGAGGAAGGGATGCAGTAACCCAAATAAGGGAAGAAACCTGTTTATCATCCTTCCTTCACACCACAAGGAATCACTCCTGCAGGAAGTCTGGAAATACTTACACAAACTGATACTTTTATGGGGTATCATTTCTAACAAAAAAGAAAAAATAGAGGTCTCAGGAGAAATCTGGGTTAGAGCAGTGGACAAATGCAGGATGCATTCTTAAGGTGGGTGTTATCAAAAGAAGTTAAGACAAAAGGATTCTCTTTATCGCTGGGGACAGGAAGGACAGATCGAGGGCTGGTGATTTTTTCTTTTTTTAACTTTTCTTTCTTTCTTTTTTAATATCTAATAAAAAAATCCACCCTAAGACAAGTCCACTTTCCAGACAGCATGGAACACTTGCTTTTTGAGTGTCATATCTGAAGGTGTTTCAAGCTGGAAACCTACAGAGAAGATAAAAATTGAATCACACTGCAGAACACAGATCCTGATCACAAGGGAGCTTTCCTATCCAAGGGCTACATAAACAACATAATTTGTTTCTCCACTTGTGTCACCTCAACATTTAGAGAGGAAACAAAAGGTTCCAATACAGTGGAGAGAGACAGTAATAAAAACAAACTGAGAGAGAGGGATTCTACAAGAACACAGTATCCTCTGGGGACTAAAGCCTTCAGCAGCAAACCACCTGGATCAGTCAGTTCACTTAGACAATACATATTAAGATACATGAAGTGGATTAGGGTTTAATTATGGCCTGAGATGCAGCAGTGGTGTTTTCAATACTGTCCTGAAAACTAATGTCTAATACTGAAAACCCCATCTTGGGGCACAGGGATGTGGGAGGGAAAAAACCCAGCAAGCAGCATCATATTAAAGTTCACTTACAGTTTGCCAACTTGCAATATTCTTTGCCCTCTCCCATCTGAAGCAAACACACACAAACCAGACCCAACAAAAAATATGCACTCGGCAACTTTCCCCTGTTTATCTGTGTTTTCGTCTGGTGACTGTAGTCTAGGGCTATGCTGTCACTGCAAATGACAGAAGTCTGTCACAGCTGCAAACTGCAGGGTTTTATACCACCAGATGGTAACACCCCCAGGATCAAAAAACCTCCCAGACACTACAGCCCTTGCCACCACCTAAGCAAGAACGGGTGTAGAGCAGCGACGGTGTCTTGGGTACCCGTGTGCAGCTTCCAATGCATTCAGCCCCCATTAAATACCAAAGATTACTTTACCTACTTATTTCATCAACCCACCACTGAACCAACTCGAGCAGCGCTCCCCGCACCCCCGCAGCACATCAAATAACGCGCTGCGTGCCGAGCCCGGAGCCGCCCCGGAGACGGAGGGGATTAATCGCTCCCCATCGGCCTGAACACGCCCCCGGGCCCCGCTTCCTGCGGCACCCGCGCACCTCGATGCGGGGAACCCTCCTGGGCGTGCCGGGCTCGGGCTGCTCCGAGCCCTCACTGCGACCTCTTCTCCGCAACCTCTTCTCCCCTACCTCCCCTCCTACCTTCCCTCCAGCCCCTCGTCCCGGGAGCGGCCCCCGGCCC
>VXAC01008757.1:115243-170965 GCA_013399225.1 Rhipidura dahli | reverse complement strand
CTCTCCCGGCGGGGCTGCGCGGAGCGGAGGTGAGGCAGGGTGGGTGCGGCCTGGCGGGCGGGCGCCGCGGGGCTGGGGTTGAGCGGGGCGCGCATTGGGCTCCGGGGAAGGGACAGCGCCGGGCTGGGCGCTGGTGGCCCCGCTGGTGATCCCCGTGACGGCCGTGTGTTCATGAGTGAAGGCACCGTGCTCACCCCAACCCACTGTCCGCTCTCCTGGGGGCGCCGGGGCAGGTCCAGGTTGGGGCGGGGGCTGGGCCAGCGCAGCCCCCCGGCCCCAGGCAGCGGCCCGGGGTCCTGTCGGCTCTGGTGGCTGATGCAGGTGCCCCTCAGGGATTGTAGGTGGCCCGGTGCCTCCCCTCCCGGGGAGGGCAGCCAGCGCCAAGAGGCAGGTGGCCAAGGTGCAGCCCCCGGGTTCGCTGAGCTCTCCCGGAGGCCCCGGAGCTGGGCTCGCGTGTGGAGTTGGGAGCTCGCTAAAGAAAGCGGCAAAAGGTGAATGGAAGAAGGGTTTGGCGAGCTGGGGCGCCCCGAGTCCGGCGCTGCTCGGGGCCGGGAGGGGTTGGAACTTCCTAACGGCGCCTGCCGGGTGCGGGGAGAGCTCCCGGTGCTCGTATGACTTGCAAAACAAGGGCTTGGCTATAGCGGTTTTGGTGTGCGAGGGGCAAACTGACATCGAATCGCGGAATCGCAGACTCGATGTGCTGCCCTGGCAGCTCGGAAACACGGCGGTGTTGTTGAGCCCTTGAGTATTGTTCCGTGAATTTGAGGAGTCGGAATCCGGAAAACTGTTTATCCCTCTCAGTGTGAAAGTATTTCTGCAGAGGGAGTTTTCTGTTTTTACGGGGGAGATGTGAAGGCGTGGAGCCGGCCGCCAAGTGCACTCGTTTTACCTGGATCTTTTGTTTGGCATTCTTGGGCGATAGATTAGGCAGCGGCACCTTTGCTATGGGTTACGGTAACACCTCAGCTCTGCTCTGTTCTTCCACTTAAGCGCTTATAAAGCAGGATTTTTTCACTGCCTGTATTACACCCGTATGGAGCATGAGTTTCTCTTTTAAGCCCTTTGATTCTGTCCTGCTGATCGCTGTTTCTATCTCCCATGCCTTCCTTGACCCCCTCTTTTCAGGAACTGCTGTCTTTTTGTTTGCTCTGTTGTGTAGCGGTAGGTGCAGTGTCCCTTCTGGGTACAGTGCTGATATAGGTCCCAAGAATGACTGCAGTCACCTTACTTTTCATGTTCTGTTTTGTTACTGCAAACTCTCATCCCTGAGGCCAGAGTTCATTTTGATGCTCAGCTGGTGTTATCGGTTTTTCTTACACAGTGAAACTTTGGTCCATGGAGAAACACAGACATAAGAGCTGCCTTTTCTCTCCTAAATTTATTCAGCCTGCTCTGTTTTCTGAATGCTGGTGTGTTTGGTGGTTTTTTTTTCCATTTTATCTCCGCATCAATGTTTGTTTTCTTCAATATAAGAGATTTTTTTCTACTTGACACTAGCTTTGCCTCAGGATTTTAGTTTTTCTGTCCTTTGTCTTGCATTGAATGCATGTATTTGTTTTGGTGTTGTTTTCTCATGTTGGTCCTCAGCTCAGTTCTTCTTTTCTACTAATTTTCTCTACATCCATCACTGCTATGAGGTTACTGTCACGTGGAAGCCTACATCCACTTGTGTACTGTGACTTTCCCTTGTCTACTTCCTGGTATTAAAATTTTTGCTATTTTCTTGCTAAACTATACAGATTTTTAAACAGTGAATGTTCTCATCACCTATGAGCCATCTGAAATACTCCCTTGCATCTTGTCTCCTCTTGGATTCCTGTGTTTCACTGTGGATTTCCAGAGAACTGTGCATTCTCAAAACTTGTCATATTATTTTAAGAGTCTGTGATGCTGTTAAATGTGGTTTTGTTCTGCATTTATCCAAATGCACAGAATTGACCTGTTCTTTGATCTAAATGTGGCCCATTCTGTAAGCGCTTTTGCCTGTGTCTTTGTTCTCTGCCGAAGTCCACTCAGCAAAAGAGGCCCTTTCTCCTCCTGGCACCCATTCCTCTGTCCCTCCCTTTAGAACATTGCTATTATTGCTTTGTGCCCCAATCTCTGCTGTTTGTTCCTATTTATAGGTCTGCTTGAACAGACTGTGAATTTCCCGTGGTGTGTTGTTTTTCAGATGAGTTAAGCACAATTGTAGTTGCGTGATTGCTTCTTGTCTCTCCCCTTTTCATCCAGTTCTCTTGAGGTTACTGCTAACTGAAAGTTTTCAGCTTTCCCTGTCCATCACTTGAGTAGGATGCTCCTCCAGAGTATTTTAGTGCTGTTTTGTATTCTGCACAACTCTTGTCGTGACTCCTGCTGATGCTGATTGTTTATTAGCTTAGCCTTTATTGTTTACCCACTCTTACATTGCTGATACACCTAATCCAGCTTGTCCACACACCTTTCTTATCAGCTGTGATACCAGTGTGTGTTTGTGTGAAGGTGGGCTTATTGGTTTCCCCGAGGTCTTTAACTTTCCTTTTTATGTACTTTCAGCCTCCTATATGTGGAGTTTGACTGCAATGCTTTGTGGTAGCCACTGTGGTATCCTACTCTGTGGCCTCATAATTTGGTGATCACTCAGTGGCTCCCTTGTACTCTCACTGATACATTATTCTGTGCTTTTCTTAATGTTCTTTTTTTTTCCTCTTGAGGGACATGATGGTTTTCTGCACAGCCCTGCAGTGCTCTCCCTTGGTACATTATCTGTTTTCACACAGGAGGTCTTGGCTCGCAATGCATTTCATTTGCTGTGAGTCTAATGGATAGGATTGAAATAGATCACTTATAATGTTTTGGTTCCCTCCTGTAAAGTAATAAATCTCTCATATTCTGCCCATCAGGTGGAATCAGAGTCAATTTTCCTCAAGCTTTCTTCTTGTTTGTTAAAATTAAGAAATAACAGAAAGAGATTTAGTAGTGTAAGCAGTAAGTTAGTGGTAAAGGCAGTGATTTGTTACAGAACACTTACTGGCCTGTGACTCTTTAGGTTTCTTCATTCAAATTTCCTTTCATATCATTATCTCCCCTACCTGGCAATGTGCTGTGTTTGGAAATGTTGTCTGTTGGTCATGTAGTTAATGTGGTGATATCCTCACAAAGTGGAACAAGGCTCATCATGTGCTCTGAGTGGTTTCCCTCTCAACACAGAGGCAGCAATTTAAAATGCTGTCACCTTGTAGTAAATTGAAGACCTGCTAATGTTATATTCATCCTGTTCTACTGTTATCAATATGTTGTGTTCAGCATTTCAAACTACTTTTGTGTGTTTTTTTTTTCCTTTTGTTAAACTAATGATTACTCAGTAGACTTTGAATTCATTCATTCATTTTAAAGCAGTACAGGCAGTGGTGCTGTGCTGGGATCCCTCATCTTTCAAGTATCTCACTTTGTAAATGCTTTGTATTTCCTTGTGTCCTCACAGTATATGTTATTTTCCTGGTCTGTGTGTGGTAACTGTAAAGTTGGTGTTGCAGGGCAGGGGCTGTGCCAGCATGATCTTTATTTCCTTTTCTATTCTTCATTATGTTGCTGAGGTCTAATAAAAGTCAGATGTTCACACATGACTCATGAGGTTGCATGACTGACCAATGCATCACGATCTCTCTTCAGCAGTGCTTGTAATTACCTGCCCTTGATCTACCATCACTGTGACCAGACTTGTGCTTTGGAAGCACAGCTCTGCCATGGGAACCTTGTGAAGTTGGTGGGCTTTGCCTATGCAGTCGGGATACCTGGCAGTCCAAAGGTTGGGATGAGGTGCTGCTCCTTGGTTTTTAATGCCTGTGTATCAGTAAGTTGCCATGATCAGTAACAAGAAATCCAACTTTTTCCTAATAAATTTCTCCCTTCTAGGAAGTAGTGGTTTCTGAGCATATGAAACGCAACTGTAATTAATTTTCTCCTTTTTGTTATTTGTAGAAAATGCTTCCCTTTTGCTCTAAGTATCTGAATATCTTGGTATTTTGTTGGATGTGAGGAGAAGGACAAGAGTTGAGGACATTTGGATCTGAAGTGTTGGCATAGGTTTTTGGATTGCTGGCTTCAGTGCATGTACACAAATGGATACAATTACAGCTTGAATCATAGGTTAGAGGGCAGCTGGTGAATAGGAGGCTGCACTGTTCATGTGTATCTTATACCTTCCTGCAGACAGTGGGACGTGCTAGAAAGTCATACTGAAAAAAGGAAATCTAGCAACCAGCCGATGGTTTTTTTTTTTGGTTTGTTTTTTTTTTTTTCCCAAAAGCAAAGCTGTCTGGCATGGAGCAGGCTTGGGATTGTTCTCCCTGCTTTTAAAAACATTCAGCTAATGGTGAATGAAGAATGGTGTGTGTTGGCACTCAAACTCTGGTTAACTTATCAGTCCTGAAATTAAAAAAAACCACCAGTAGGTGAGTTATTCTCTCTTTAGAGCATTACCCCTTTGTAACACTTAGTGAAGTGTGTTTAAATGTAATTATCAAAAAAAGTTAATCATAATTCTCCTGAAATTCCTCAGAAAGTTATTTAGCAGAAGCCCAGGTGACTGAGACTTTGTGTTCCTGGTACTATTACAGGATTTTGAAAGCCTCTTTAATAGTTTTTGAACTTTCTGCCTTTTTTGACTAAACTGGGTGTGCAGTCTTGTTTAAGCCATATTTAGACTGCCTCGTGAGACCTGTACGTGCTCAACTTCCTCCCACTTGTAACCCACCTGCGCTTGTCCAAGCTGTCTCTTGGGCAGTCAGGCCCCTTCCCCTCCTTTGCCACGGCACATTGACAACTTCCTCTGGGTTTATTCGTGCTGACAGAGGCCCTAAAACACTGTAAGAAAACACCACAGCTCAGTGGCTGGAGCTGGACACCTGTGAGACCTGGCAGAAGCACTTGTTGCATGTGGCTGCCTAATCCACACCAGGATCTCTCGTGCCGTGTGCTTCACTGGCAGACTTGGAGCAGGGCAGAAAGGAAAGGTCCTGAAGGCAGAATCTGAAGAGACAGATGAGGAGAAATGAAGCTGAGTTCTTGTGTGGGTGGGTTTTAATTAAGTGAGATAAGGGGGTTCCGGTGACCTGCCCAGAGCTGTGCATCAGATATTCTTTAGCCCTGGGAGCCCCAGGTAGTTGAGGAATTGTGCTTTCCATGAGTGCTTCCGAGGCAGGTTTGCTAACCTAGTGACCTACATGTTGTATTGGGCTCAGATAACAGTCTCTTGAGCAGCTGTCACTGTATCCACTAAGGAGGAAAGAGAGTTAGAAGGACATTTCCTGCTCTGCCAGTGCAGTCCTGAACTTTGTCTAGCAAAGAGCCAGCTTTCCATGGCTGGCAGAGAAGGTCACAAAGGTGGCTCTCGACTCTGGCCACTGGAAGATCAGGCCATCCTCTGAAGCTGCTTTGATTTCAAGAATGGAACTTTCTTCAGCCTGTTTCTAGACATTGTCTGCTCTGTGCCCTGCTCGCTGAGGCAATTGTCAGACAGCTGACAATGCAGGCTTCCAACTGAGGCATCACTGAGTTTTTAAGCAGTGTTATCAAAATTTTATACTGAAAACAGTTTTCAGACGTGAATTTTACGTATTCATAACAGCTTAGTCATGCCATGTAGCTGGGCTTAGATCTGTGGTCTACAGCAGGAGACCGTTCTGCCTTCTACAGAGTAGTTCTGTACCCAGTGTTCCTGAGAAAACAAGCCCAGCTCTGAGAAAAAACAAAAGCACTAAGATTAGTTTAGACAAGAAACAGCCAACCCCTGGGTTGCCACTGTTCTGGCTCAGTTACGTGAAGCTCATGGTTTGCTGACAAGAATCTGCCTCTGCTTCTAGCGCTCCCTCCTTGTAGCATCTTCCTGGTGCCCACAGTGTAATGACTTGGATGCCCCTGTGTTAACCCTAATTGTAGTTCCCAATGTGACTGAGCTGCTTAGTCTTTTGACTTGCCCCTAAAATGTTTTTGTGGTTTATATTTTGCTCATGTACAAGGTGCTTTAAGTATTGCAGTTTACAAGGAGTTGATCTTCACATGACTGAAGAGAACTCTTTCATTGGTTTTTGGTTTCTGGATACTGACATAGATAAAGCCTTATCCTTTCTGAAATGGAGTATTGTAAATTTTACTAGAAAAAAGCCTTTTTTGGAGGTTTTTTTTTTTATTCTTTTTTTTTTTTTTGTGGTTTCTTTGCCATTCTACACTTCTGTTTGGTATCCAAAGAGTCACTTTCCTCCCAGCATTGTGTGTTCTGGAATTTCTTGTGGATTTTTTGGGAGACATTTTCGGATTTTTGGTGGGGTTTTCTTATTTAATTTTGAATCATGATATCATGAATGCCTTTGTCAGAATTGTATTGTTGATAACGCCTTTAACTTTCTGGGCAGCAAGGAAGATTAACTTGAATTAATTGAAAGAGTTATTTATAAGCCTCCAAATGAATGTCTGTGCCAAAACTTAATAGGGTATAGCTAATCGATTTTATTGCATGTGCTTGTATCCCTGCAGTTTATAGGATTAGTGTTCCTTGCCATCTACAGGGCGTTATCTTTATCTTCCTGCCACTTCTGAAGCAGTGCATTATATTCTGTTCCTTGGGCAACTGCTGAGCTTGTTCAGCTCTGCCAGGCCACGTCACCCTGCTAGAGGCACCTCTTGTTCAACTTCACTGGGCTGTCAGATACCACTATCTCTTTAAAAGATCATTATCTCAGAAGTGCTTTCATCTGCCTCAAAGCATAACTTAAGCTCTGTCTCTGATAAGAAATTTAATGATCCATCTGTGGTTTGGGGAGCTGAGAAGCAGGGAGCGTGATCGATACCAGCTTTGATTTAGATGTGCAGCAAAGTTGAGGTTTTCTGGAGGCTGTAGTACAAAGGACAGTTCCACCTAAATGATTGTGAGATGACAAATGATGACCTCTGAGATGGGGAAGCTCAGAAGGTGGTAAATGCTTCAGCTTCCCTTTCAGAAAAAAAGCTGAACAGTCTGATGCCTGACATGTCCTGAGCACTAGTGTCTCTGTATCCAGAGGTAAGGGAAAAACTGTGCAGAGAGGAATCCCTACCAGGCCTGCTCTGGAGACACTCATTTAAGTGAGAAAGTAAAGTTCACTTTAAATCCATGTTGCAATTTTAGTGTTCCTGTTCAGCTTAAAAATGGGGTTTACAGGAAGTGAAAGGACAAAGTAGTGCAGTGTGCAAGTGACTATAAAATCTGACTTTCATAGTGAGTCTACAAAAAAAGAAACTCTGGTGGTAGTTACTGTCTGCTTCTTTCTGCTTCTATTGTTACCACATCAAGTCAAACAAGAGATTGGATCCTCCAGCTCCTGTGTTTGTGACAGAGATGAATTACCTGGAGAAGACATCAGGGCTTAAGCCTGATTGTTTGCATAAACCTTGTGCAACCCTGGGGGTTTTCACTGATGAGCACTTGTGCAGGAGCTGGAAAGCTTTGAGGCATGATGAGTCTCACTTTCTGTGAAACTGGCACGCTCAAGGTCAGTCTGCTTTTGGTTTAGGGTGCTCTTGCTACAGTGAGAAAGCAACCAGCTGTGGCAATGGCTTTGTGAAATGCTGCATGCCAGTAAAGGCTGCTTCCCATCGAGTTTTGACACTAGTCTTAACCCTCCAAGGTATTTTTAAATAGAATTGAATTAGGGGTTTGCTTCAGATTACACAATATGGTGGTTGGTTACCACATGCAAAAGAACCAGCAGGGTATTTACTGGCTCCTCCCGAAGCCTGCAGTCCCCTGACTGCATGCACTGTGTAGTACCACGCTGGACACCCAGCAGCTCCTTCTCTTTAGTTGCACAAGTCTTACAGGTGAGAGATTGACTTTGCATGTCAGTGCGATCTCCTGAGAAAGTCTCCATTTCACATTCTAGCTGTATGTAATTTACTGGAAATTCTTGGTTTTCGCTACTATCCCCATCATTTAAAAATGAAATTATTCCTGTTAAAAAAGCTTGTATTGCAAACAGACTTCTTCTTTCCCTTACTCCTATATCAAAGTTGATTATCTTGCAGCGATTCATAGGTGTGTTTCCTTCTAGTTTGAACTTTCATCTGACTGGCATCACAAAGTATTTCCATCTCTTCCTTTTTAGGAGCATTATTTCTTTGTGAAAGAAATGCCAAGGAAATATTTCTTAATTATTTTCTCCTTAATAGGAAACTGCTGGCCTAAACTCTCACAGTTTTGCTTTTGAAAATCTGTCTACTTTACTGTATGGTTTGTTGACTGAGCTCCTGTGTTACTCTGCTCAAGAGGAGAAATCACTGGTCTTACTCTTGTAGTGGTGGCAGAAACTGGAAAAGTGTTTTTGGTAGCTGAAACCCTCCTCGTCTGTGTGCACGAGGGGTTTTTTGTTTGCTTGGCAGTGCACTCCATTTCATGGAAAGAAGAGGCATTTTCCATCATGAGGCAGTATTATGGTTGGCTGTAACTGAATATTTGAGGGGATGAATCACCGACTCTTGGGCTGCTCACTGCAGAGAAATTATCCCAGTGCCACTTGGAGCCAACTCCTCCACTGGCATGCTTGGTTGGATGATACAGAGGAGGCCTCTCTGGGGCAGGCTGGGCATCTGCACTCCCACAGCATCCCTTTCAATGGATGATGATTTCATCTTTCCGGCTTGGACCTCCTGCCGTGGCAGGTTGGTCACCCTGTGGAGCTCGTCACTCCTTTGTGCATCCCTGCACATGCTCAAGCCTGCCAGGAGGGCAGCTGCTTTCTGGGGTGGGGATGGTCCCAGTGGCCCATCCAGTGGAGGTGTGTGGGGGCACAGGAGGCTGCAGCTGGCAGCTGCTTTTCTCCCATGCTGAGAAGGTGTCCTACTCTAGCAGGAGCTGCTTCTGGGGCTTTGTTGAGGGCAAGATGTGCTGGGGCAGTGGGTGAGCCACAGGGGGTCTCTGGTGGAGAGGAGGGGTCAGGCATTGGCATTTAGTGCTGTTTGGTGAGAGGGATCAGTAGCAGCTACTTCTTATAGAATAAAAACTTGTATTTTTAATATTTTCCTTTGCACTTCAGAACCTTTCTTCCTGCATTTGAGCTCTATCCAGACAAGCTGGTTTGTGAGCAGATCTGTAGCAATCTCTCCTACCTTGTGTTCCTAATTATTTAGCCTTTTAGTTTTTTTGAGGCTTGACAATGAGCTCCTTGTATGTGATGGTGAGCAAGAGCCAAGTGAATGCTGTCAAACCCAGCCCTTTACTAAATAAGGGGAGTTTATCCTGTCATTTCTCTCTTCCTGTTATCTAATCAACTTTTATAGTGTACTTTTATTTTCTGCTGTGTCTACTTGAGGGTGATCTGGAGCAGAGAATATTGCTTCTCTTCTTCCTCCTGTAGGGAGTAATTTGAGGTGAGGCATTGGTCACTGCTCTGCACTTGGTGCTTTGATGTTTGGACTACCAAGGCTGTAAAAACAGGTTGGGTTTTCTGTATCCGTGTCTAGTCCTAAAGCTTGTAGATGACAAACTGGGGTTTTGAAGCCTTGAGAGAATTTCCTCTGTAAAGGCTGGATAGAGCTGAAAATAACAGCACGGCTTGATGTCATGGCGGGTGTAGGGAGGAGGTGGAGTACATCTACCTTAAATGCAGTTTCCAAGTGAATTCTTTCTTTTCCTTCTGTCCTCAGGGACTCCTCAGCATAGTTCCTAGAAGTGACAGCAGAGTCAGTAATGACTCACTGCCCGCCATAAAGGCTTACAGAGCTCTGCCTTTTCCAGATACAACTTTGTGCCCTGGAGGAGAACAATCCACTTCTGCTAAAGCACTTTGTGAGCACCCCCAGCCATTCCTGAACCAAGCAAACTTACAGGTGAGTTGATCATAATTACTTGTTTTTAATCACACTTTAAGTTGACAGCCAGAAAAACTTGGGTTTCAATAATCAGCTTTAATCTTGGCATATGTCTATTTTTGTTTCTTTAGGTAGGTTCTTACTCATTGCTAATCTCTAAAATACAGCTTTTCTATTCTTGTTTTGATAACAAGATAGATTCACTGTATTAACATTTCCATAAGTTACAGAACAACTTTATTCAGATTCTAAATCTGTAACATTTTTACATTTTAGTATTATCTTGCTAAAATGTCCTTAAATGACCCAGATTCATAAATACATACATATTCCCTAGGAAGACATGTTTTGCATTAAACATAACTAGTTCTTTTTAAAATCAAGAAAGTAATTTGAACTAGTTGTGAACTTAGACAATTCTGTTTGAGTTCCTTGCAGTCTGCACTGGCACCTCTCATCTGCTTGTGACTTGCTGAATGAGAGGGTGACAACTGCATTGGCTCAGATGGAAGGACTCTGAGCCTGATGGCCAAACTGCTTAGGGCATAAGGCAAGCATGATGTGATGCTGAAACCCTTTTAATAATCTCTAGTTTAGGAATTTCTTGAACAAGAAGTCAAGATCTTGTATTTTTTCCAATTAATATCCCATGAGGAATTGATATTTTTTTTCTTAGTTAGCCTCCAGTTAATTTCTTGATATTGAACATTTCACTGTGCTAAAAGATGAGGTGCTTCAAACTACGGAAGACCCTGTGAGAGCTTGGTTGCAGTGCTTTTCCAGTGACAGCTGACATCCCAAGACTTGCTCATATGACCAGTGGCTGGCTTCCTGAATGTTGCTGTGATCTTGTCCCAAAGGGCAGCCAGCAATTGCAGAGTTGCCAGTTGGCTCTGATGGTGGGGGCCTTCCATATTTGAAAGGTGTCAGGTCTCTTTGACTTTTCTTTGGAATTTAGGTTGCTATGTGTCTGCTGTTAACGAGATTATTAATAATCTCATTAATAACCATTAATTAATCTTCGATTAATAGTCAAAGAATAGTAATAACCTATTACAGGATATTCACCATAACTTCTAGTTTAAATGTTAAATTTGATTCCTAAAAGGATAAAAGTTACTTATTTATTCTGACATGCTTGAAATGTGTGAGTAGTGAAACTTTTTTTTGTAGGGTTTTATTTTACCTGAGACTTTATGTAAGGTTCTACAGAAATATGCCCTATGGCTTGAAACATAACTTGGGCTTTGAATCCTTTTTCTCTTGCATTTTCAAGTTAATGATTGGGATAGACTGCCTTATGGTCTCAGTTGCCACTGGGCCCGTATGTGATCCAAACCATTTGAAGGAAGAACAGAAGAATGATTGAATTAGTCTTTGTTCCCAAAAAGGGAAGACTGGTTTGACACTAGATCCAAACAGGCACACAACACCCATTTCAAAATCCCAGTTAGATCTGTAATACATTAAAATGGTGTCTGTAATTTCTGTTTAGTTCAGCATTGGTGCTGCTTTAGGTGAGAACGCGGGAGATGTAGGCATATTCCAAAAATGTGTGTTTATGCACAGGTGGACTAAATGCTTCTCTGTTAAATCTATTGTTTGTTGAAATAAACCATAACTGTAAGATTAGTTCTTTACAATTTTGTCTATTTTATAGTTTGAAAATGTTCCTGATGCGACATGAGAGCCCTGAGTGTACAGCCTTTATTGGGGTGGCATAAGCCACGTCTCTGTAAAGGGTAAATGGACCTGGCTTGTTGATACTTAGTATATAAAGGGTAGCAGTGTGCAAGATTTACAGACAAACTTGTTCCTCTGCATCCAAAATCCATGAAGGAGCTGGGAGGTAATAGGTAGTGTAGAAAGGAATGGAGCATGGGCGAGAGCTCCTTAGCAAGGGAGCTTCCTCCTCCTCTTCCTCTTCCTTCCTTTCCCTTTCCCCACAGTAGACTTCAGGTAAAGCTTTGTGTTTCTTAGCTGGTTTATCCACCAAAACTGGTTCTGTTTACTAAAACAGGAATTCCTCTGTTGTTCTCTAGCAGTAGTAACACTGACTCTTGTTCTGGGTTTGCTTTTTCAGACCTCCTTCTGGATGACCAAATGTGTGTTTTAAGTGGTTCTGTCGGCAACTAAGTCTCCAACTTCCCACCCATTCCAGCTGGTAGCAACGTTTATAATGCAAAAAGATCACAGTCCGGGATCACACAAACATTTCTCTTGAAACTTCCTAGATGATTGTAGTTGCTTTGGTTGTGTTCTACGCTAGCAGAAGCCTTTTCCAAGGTCTGCTGTTGACTCTAGAGCGCCACATTCCCTGTTTCCTGGGAGCCTTGGGGGCTGGCAGCATGGGGAACTCGTGTGTTTGCCGTGACGACAGCGGGGCCGAGGACAATGTGGACTCTCAGGGCCCACAGACAGAGAACAGCAGAGCACACATCCCTGAAGCAAGAAGCCACCCAAGGGACCCTGTCCGTCCGCCCAGGAGGGGCCGAGGACCTCATGAACCAAGAAGGAAAAAACAGAATGTGGATGGGCTGGTACTTGACACACTGGCTGTAATTCGGACGTTGGTGGATAAGTAAGTACCTCCTCAAGGAATAATTCAACATGAGTGAAAATGTTCTTGTCTTCTCTCAAACTGTGGCTCCAGCCTCTCACCGATCTACACCTGACCCTCCCTGAAGCAGCCACGTGTTTCCATCTGGAGGCTTAGGAGAGGAGCACCTTTCCTAGGTAATAGAAGTAGCTCCTGAGTACCCAGGTACAGACTCTTCCAGGAGCTGAGGAGCTTTCTCACAGTTCCTGTATGGGCCTACACCCGTGTGGGATGAGGAGTGTGCTCAGAATTTCTTACCTGGCACAGATATACACAGTTTAGGAAGCAATAAACATTCCAAAGTCTGTGAACTTCTGTCCTAAAAACTGGTTGTTGTGCAGTTTTCTGTTTGCAGGCTGTATTTCACTTCTTTGGAAATGGTGAAGCAAAATAGGGAGCTTTGATCTTTGTTAGCCTGGATAAACAGACTGAGGTTTTCTTTCCAGTTATAAGTCTGACTACTTTTTAAAGATCACATGTTGTGAATGTCCAACTCACAATCCCAGTATTGCATTCCTTGCATGTTCAAAGCATCCATTAAGGGTGTGGGGGATATTTGTGGGCCCATCCTTTTTTTTGGTCTTCTTTGGATTTTGTGTTGCTTTCTACAAAGTTTTAAAAGGTCCTTAAAAATGATGGGTTAAGTTAGCTCATCACCTTTTGGGTTTGGTGCAAGCTAGGAATTGAAAACACCACAACTGAAGGAAAAGCCTTATCCCAGCATGACAGTTGGGGTTTGAGTTTAAGGTGTATGAGGCTCAGAATAAGTGAGGCTTGATTAATGAACTTGCATCAACTCTGGAATGTGCCTGCAGAGGAGGAGTTTGCCTTCCTGCTGTCAAAGGCTTTAAGTGTAAATACCATGACTGATGTTTTTCATGAACATTTAAATCTAAGGTGTGTGCTTGGTTGGTTTTTTAAAAGGTTTTATTTTGTGCTCTGTCTTCAAATCGTGAAGTTAAAATCATGGCAAACGTTTTTTAAACTCTCTGCCCAGTCTCACACGCTGTCCCCTTTCCCCCAAGTTCAACTCCCTCAGCTGTTTCCCAACACTTTTGAGCCCAGTTGATCCTGTTCCTGTGGGTCTTGCAGTCAGTTTTGTAATCTTGTAAGCACTTTCTTAGGCTTCTGAAGGACAATAAGCGTGGTTATTTCACTGCCCCTGGAGTCCTGTTTCTGACAAATTCCTGAAGCTACTGTATTTTTACAGGGGGTTTTATATAGACTACAGTGAAATACACTGTGATAAGCAATGACTAGTTGCTTTCCCTGATAGCTATTTGTTTGTTTTTTCTTGGGGTTCATATTTTTTCTTGTTGTTGTTTGGCTTTATCAAATCTCAAAAGTTCTGACCTAAAACATATCTGGCAACTGTTTTTTTTTTTCTGTCCTATCTAGAGGTAGCTGCTTTCTGGAAGTTTAATTTCATAAACTCAGAAGGATAAATTCTAAATTTTGGGGCTTATGTGAAAAGCTGTCTTGCAACTAAGAAATTACCAAAATGGCTGTTTTGTTTCAAAATGAGGAAGGTATGTCCTGGAGGGAATGTTTGGAAATCAAGTGGTTAAAATGGCAAATCAATGGGACAGGACTGTCCTTTGCTTAGTGCCAATACTGTGAATATCTGCTATGTAGGACAAAATCAGAAATCTTGCAGATAAAAATTTCATTCTTTTTAATCATAACCTTTACTTGTACTTATGTTTGGGATTTTTGTTGGGTGGTTTTTGTTGGGTTTTTTAATTATTCTTTTTTTGAATCTTTCTTTCCTTTCTCCTGATGTAATTCTGCTCTTCTTTTTCCTTCTGGGCAGATTATTTTCCAGAAGAAAGGTGAAGATGCTTCAAGTTAAAAAAAAACCAACCCAACTGTTTGTTTTAAATGTTGTGGCAATATAAAAATGGGATAAATTTCACTTTAGCATTTTCTTGTGGAAATATTTAAGAATGTGTTCACCTTTTTGTAAGGAAAAGAAAGAACATGTATTTACATCATACATACTACATCAAAGCTGAGATTTTTCTCTTCATGATTAATTTCTCAAACTAGGTAGTTTTATTATCTTTGTAATTAATCTGTTGACATTTTCTGAAATTCCTTAGTATTTCACATTTCCAGTTTCTTTTCAGAGCTATGTGATAGAAATTTAGTGTGGAACAAAAAGCTGAAGCCTGGGGCTAGTTAGCAGTGCCTAAGGAGCACTGAATAAAGTATTTTAGGACATCCTGCTGGATAAGCTTTTTCTGGACCTGGAGGTGCTTCCTGAACAGGATTTTGGGGTCTTGCTTTAGGTGCTTCCACTGGCAGTGCCTGCTCAGATACTCAGATGTGTCCATAGCTTTGTGTCCTTACTTCAGCAAACTGGACTGAGGAGCTGATCTCTTGAACTTGGTGGTTTTCATGTTCCAAAGGGGGTTGAGTTAAATATTTTCTGATAAACTGCCTTAACTACTTCTTTTAACAGCTCTTGCTTGAAGACTATGATGCTGTTAGGTGGCTTCCCTTTAAGTTTTGTGGGGTTTTTTTAATATGTATATATTTAGCAAAGAATTTCTGAGAAAAAAAATCCTGTTGAAGCAATGCTCCTTGTGCACTGCTCTGGGTTCACTTTGTGACCTCTGACATGCAGTGCCTCATTATATACTACAAGGAACTTGCTAATGAACTGCACCAAGCCTAACTATTATGTTCAGTTTTTAGACATGCAGATGTGGATCACAATTCCCTTGTCAGCTGTTGCAGACATGCAGATGTTGATGTTGAGCCAGAGAGAGGCTCAAATCCCATCTGTGTTTCAGATCTGAAAATGACATTAGCAATCTGCAGCCTGTGTAACTTCCTTTTGTTAAATGATTACTGGATTTGCTTTCTGTCTGTGTATAATCATTTTATTCAGTGTATTACGTTGATGACTGTGCGTAAATTTTGACCTGTGTAATATCTCTTTCAGTGACCAGGAGCCTCCTTATTCAATGATCACGTTGCATGAAATGGCAGAAACAGGTATCAAGGCATTGTGTTGGGTATTTCAGTTGTGACTCACCAGCAAAAGAAACAGGGAACAGACCCCAAGCCCCTTTTTCTTTGCAGGCTGTGTTAGGATGTGGCACAGCTCTGGGGATGTGTGAACCAGCACATGGTTCTGCCCTCCAGAGCTGCCCTGAGCTCATTGCATTGGCCTGAAGTTTGTTTTGGATTCAGTTAAACCTACCACATGAACTCTCCAGAAGCAGCCAATGGATGGCCCCAAACACACTGTAGTGGCATTAAACTGTAAGCCACAAAGAATGGCTGTTTGCAGCTGAGCAGGAACAACCTATACGAGTTCACAGACGTGGGCTAAGCCAGCGTGCTCTGGTGTTGGCCAATAGCACGTTCCTTCAGGTTTGGGTCTTGCTGACCTGAGACCTCTGCTTTACTGATGTGTTTGTCCCAATCCTGTCCCTAAGTGCTCCTGCAAGACAGGCCACGTTTGTGGCAAGGGCTGTTTTATCTTTGTTACAGTAGGAGAATTTCTCCCAGCTTAAAACTTCAAGCAGACTTCTGGTTTAGGTGAATTTTTATCTCCCTACTTAGTGGTGGTGGTACTGGTCTTAGGAAATAATGTTTCTCTATTAAAGTAAATTATTCAGCCTGGTTAGATATTACAGCATTTCAATAAAATGTTTTTTCAGGGGAATGTGCTAAGAGAATTCAAACCCCAATGTGTTACTGCTGTATTGTTGTTGAAGGGAGTGCTGCTCCTTCTACCTCACCTGTATACAGATACAGGCTGTCTTTATTTTCACTTTTAAGGGAGCTA
Organism: Rhipidura dahli; assembly: GCA_013399225.1. Taxonomy (NCBI): domain Eukaryota; kingdom Metazoa; phylum Chordata; class Aves; order Passeriformes; family Rhipiduridae; genus Rhipidura; species Rhipidura dahli. The sequence goes on along the minus strand of VXAC01008757.1, from coordinate 154,745 downwards.
TTTTCTTGTAACTCCAAATCTGTTTACTTTAATTGTAGTTTAATATCTTCTATGTGGATTGTTGTCCACTTGCAAGTAAAAGCCCTTATCTTCTCATTCAACAGTGATAGCTGTTCCTTAGGAAAACAAATGTTCTTTAGACCAGTAGGCATGCAAAAAACCTACTGAGTTTCTCTGAACTTCATGTTACTTCAGGGAACTCAGGAAGAGGGATTTGATTCTGGTTAAAAGAAATGTTTCCTCAGTGTCATCATGCATGCAGCATTTAACACTTGAGTTGACACTGGATGCTGAACTCTGAGTATCACACTAGAACAAAATGCTTGTCTGTACCACCATGAGTATTCCTTCTTAACAGTAGTGGGAACTAAAGGATGCTCTGACCTGGGCTAGACTATTCTACAAACAGTAGAGGTGTTCACTATTACCCAAGTTGCTGTAAACTTTTTCTTTCTTGATTTTAAACTTCTAACCTACTTCAAACTAAGACAGTGGTGTAAAAAGCAAACTGTTTTTCCCAATTTTGGGTAATTTTGAGGATTTTTCAGTTTACATTTTAGGGATGTATTTTGAACACTTCTGGACTGCACTGTTAATTCTGAGTGTGACTTCTGTTTTGTTGTTGACAGATGATGGCTGGTTGGAAGTTGTCCAATCTTTAATTAGAGTTATTCCATTAGAAGATCCTCTGGGACCAGCTGTTATAACGCTGCTACTTGATGAATGTCCACTGCCAACAAAAGTGAGTGGAAAGCAGATGTGTTTATCTGTGGCTGAATGTCAGTTATTTGTGGTTGCCACACCCATGATCTCTCTGAGTGGGTTTCACCAGTGATTCAAGACTGCCAGTGGTTCAGAAAATGTATGTAACATTCAACCTGGAGTATTTTGGGGTGACTTGGTGTCTAAATGCTAGTTATTGCTAGGAGCATCCCCCAAAAAAGGTAAATTTGGTTCATGGGGAAGGAACAAGAGACCTTTAGGTTTTGGTGCTTTTCTTGCCACTCTTTCCTGCCATGTGGTACTTACACTGTGCAGGGAGGGTGTGCAGGTGCTGCAAAAGCTGCAGAAGTTCTGCCCTTTTGTTCTCTCATTTGCAAAGCTGCACGTTTACAAGTCACTGTTGAAATTGTTCCTGCCCTGCACATGAGGAATGCAACACAATGGGTATGTAAAAATGTCATTTGTTTAGCTTAACTGTGAAATACCTATATGTGGCTTTGGCAAATGAGAATACTTTTGTTTTACTGGCCACTAATCTGGTTTTGGGTGGAAAGATGACCTGAGGTGTTCATACAATGTTGGTGCAGGTGTGTAAGTGAAAGCCTAAGGTGTTTAGGATGCTAAACATAATGTTTGTACAAAGAACGCATCTGTCTTCAAATGTTTGTCATGATCTTGTTTCTTCAGAAACTAATGATCACATAATTGCAGCTTTCATTTCTCAAGCCTCCTGATGTTGCCAATTTTAGTCTTCCATTGGTGTTGTTAGGGATAAAAAGAGCTGGTTACATCAGTGACTAGGGAATTGGTCAAGCTCTCAAACTGCCTGATGTGGGTTTGTTTCCTCTAGGCTATTGATGAAACTTATCTGAGACTTTTAAACAAGGGAAATGTATTATGACTGTCATATAGACTGCTGAATTATTTTGAAAACAAAGCTGTGACTTAGAAACTGTCTGCTTTGAAAAAGAGATCAGGAAATGGGAGACCACTATGAATGCATCATAGGAAGAGTGATTTGGGATTTTTTGTTTGGCTCTACAATGTACTTGGCAATCAATGATTTGTTTTTCAAAGCCCACATGACTTTTATTCGGGTACTTTTAAGGCGTTTGCTATAAAATAGTTGACCGTATCAAGACAAGGAGTGAAGTGCCTTTTTTTCTGGGGTACACAGTGGTTTTTCCTGTGTAATCTCTTTACAGCACAAGGAGCAGCAGCTGTGGGTTCTGCTGGCCACATGGGACCTTGTAAAGTGTGTGCTGCTGTTCATTTTCTTTCTATACAGGATATATTTTAGGTTTTTTGTCTTAGGGGTTTTAAGTCAGTGCTTCACTTCCATGACAGCTGGAGAACAGCCACAAGCTGTATTTCATTTTCTGTTACTGCAGGCTATAAAGTCCATAAAGTTAAAAGGGCAGAGCAGTAAACTGTTTATTCTATAAAGTCTTTATTTAACTCAAAATAGTTGATCTCTCTGACAGTTTTAATAATGGCTAAAAGCAGTATCAGAGTATGTCAAGAGTCTAATTTTAGTGAGTCTTTTCCATCCCAAGTCTGTAGCTCAGTCATTCTTTCTTCTTTCTCTGTTCTTTCCACTTAGCTCAGTCCTGTTCATCAGTTCTGTTTTTGTGGCTTTCCTTTTAAGAACATAACTATTTTTCAGTGTGATCTCTGTACAGACCTCAGACTCTAGCACAGTCAACTGATTTGAGCGTGGCTCAGAACACAGTTCAAAAAACCACATCTATTCAACTTGAGCAGTGCTCATTTTTCCTCCAAATGGCTGCTGATGACTTCAATATGAGGAGTTCTTCTATTTTAATTAGATCCTTGCCTGAGATTATGCAGTTTCAATCTGAATCAGCTGAAACTTTCATGAAGTCTGGAAAGATGAGGAAGATTTGGAACTTTTCAGGGTGGGGTTCTCCCTGTGGGGTGACTTGTTCTGGCTCAAGATTAACCCCTAACTACCCTGAAAATGCAGAGTATGCTCTAGACCTATCTTGAATTTTATTCATACCATACTGCCTGAACAAAGCAAGTCAAAGCATGACATTTTAGATTTATTACCTTTATTGGTTACTTCCTAAATTTGTGTGACTACAGAAAACCATTTAGGCTGTCAAGAATACAGTTTGACATCCTGTAAAGGTGACAACATCCTAAATTTATGATGGGAATGTGGGCTTTTTGGGGAGGGGGTGTGTCTCTTTATTCCTGCATTCTTAAGTCTGAAACAAGTCCCTTTCTTTTGAAAAGGGTGTCAGTTTTAGGGCACTGGAAATAAATGAGATGGCAGTGGTGCCATATGTGCTAATTGGCTCCTATTGCCATGAGGAGCTCACTTAGGTATATCCAGAAGTATCCTGAGCTGTTGATCACAATGACCAACAATCTGGTGGTAATTTTAAAGTTACAACTCTTGGGTCTGTTGAACTTTTCATCTCATCTGTCCTTGGTTATCTTCTTATCTTAGGAGATAACCACCCCATGCTGTCTGTAATATGATGCTGGCTTAAGTAATGTAGCATAAAAACAATCTGTTGAACGATACTGAGTTAGGGGAAACTGTCAGTAACGTTGAAGAGATTTCTGATTTTTCTTTTGTAGGATGCATTACAGAAGTTAACTGAAATATTAAACTTAAGTGGAGCTGCTGCTTGCCAGGACGCTTGTCACCCTGCCAAGCACCGGAACACGACTGCAGTGCTTGGCTGCTTGGCAGAGAAATTAGCAGGTAAAGCCCTGGGGTTCTCCTCACAACACCTGGGGCTCTCTACAACACCTTCTGCTTTAGTACCCATGATGCAGACCAGATCAGAAGTGTTTTCTTAGACCTGGATAATGGTCTGCATTGAGGGGGTGCCAGGCATGACAGAATCTGGTTTATTCAAATGTCCAAATGAGCCATTCACAAATGTTTCTGGTGGGTGGGTGGTTAGTGATTGAGGATCACTGTTTGTTATATTGCCTTAGCACTGGTAATCAGTCTCTTCTGAAGACCCACTCTGGCTGTGAATTACTGAGGACAAATTCTCTAGAGTGTAGGCAGGAGTATCAAGTTAGTGGTCTTGGAGGGTGTGTAGAAATAAAAAAGAAATATGCTTTTTCCAGTAGACAAGTCTTATTCTATTGTAGATAGCTGAAAAGATTCTCTTCTGTGTTCCTTAAAAGAAAATTGCTGAGATTCTATTTTAAGATGACTTTTCATATAGAATTTTTATTCCCTGTATTCCTAGTACACAGTTGGAAACTGATGATTAAGTTTCCTTCCTGCTGATGATCTGTTTTGTATTTATTTTTTTTGCTCCTTTTCTGAAAGTGGACAGGAAATAGAGGGGGAAAAGTGGTTGTCCAGTGTCAGCTAATGGCTATTAAATCCCACTTACTGTATTTCTGTGAAAAAAACAAGAACAAGGTCTGGAAGTATTTTTGTACTGTGATACTTCTACTGTATTATACTAAGTCAAAATGAGATACTGTCTCTACTTTCATGTTAGTGGACACAGATCTCATTGTGTCAGCTTAGGCAACAAATCCGTTAATGAAGTGTTGGAACCCACTGCAATTTTTTAAGTGTTTGTAGATGCCAGAGTTTGAGTCCCTTGTGTCTCTCTCTTGATTAAGTGGACACTATTTCAGGGCTTTTCCATTTTAAATTGGCTGCTTGCTCTGGTGCTGCTGCAAGCTGTATAATTAACTATCAAGTTGGTCATATCAGGTGCTCGGTTTTGCTTATTTTGAGCTACTGATAAATGGAGCTGGTCTTTACACATTGACTCTGGAAGTAAAGGGGAGACAGTCTTTTTCCAAAAGTAATGAGCATGAAAATGCTAAGTGGAGGCTGCTAGAGTCTTACTGCAATATCTCAGAAGCATGGCTAGAACTCTGTACCCACTTAGAGCAGTGAACTGAACAGGACTAATGTTCCAGTAACTGTGTAATTATTAAATGTGCACCAAGTATTTTACTGGGAACAATGATAATTGTTTTATATTATAGTTTTGCTTTGCTGTGGAGTTCTTCAGTGTTCTTTAATTTGTTAACTTGTGTTTAAAAGTTCTGTGGTAATGGGTATGTGGTAGTTGCCATGGAGGCATTTCATTCCTGATGTTCTTGCAGGTCCTGCAAGCATAGGTTTACTCAGCCCAGGCATATTGGAATATTTACTTCACAGCTTGGTAAGTGTCTTTGATCTTTTTGTGTGTTTCCATACATAGCAATTATAATGCAATATTAGTAGTAGTAGGTAGTAGTAGTATTGTGAAAAGTTGGAGTAATGTCTACTAAATGTCAATAGTGTATGTTACAGAAAACTGAGGCTCCAGAGCCTGTGGGATCTCCATCTTTGGAGATAATTGGAAGTCAATGGAGCAAGGCTCTGGGTAGCCTGATCTATTTGAACCAGGTCTTGACAGGAAGGTGGAATATAGGAACTTTGGAAGCCCCTTTGAACCTAAAACCTTCTGTGACAGACTTGTGACTCTATCTGTGCTGGGTACTCATTGATTTTTTTCTCACTGCCTGTGTTTAGAACTTCCAGTCCCACCCAACAGTGATGCTTTTTGCACTAATAGCACTGGAGAAGTTTGCACAAACAAGTGAGTATTGGCCTGGTGCTGCTCTTAACACTGTGGCTTCTGCTGCACGATTGTCACCTGCTTTACTTGTGAGCATGAGAGTCTGCATTGGTACTTACTGCTGTAGTGACATCCCTCTACCCCTCAAAACCCTTGAGATAGTTGCTGAAACTTATTTTCCCTGTTAGAAATTGCTATAGAAGGATTTGTGACATGAGGCCTTTGTCACTAACATAAATCTGTATTAGAGTTGGACAACAGTTAGGACTGGGAGTTTGTAGGCAGGAAAAAATATTTTTTGCTTGTATGACACCCTCACCCAAAAACCCTTAAGAGATTTGCTGAAACTCAGTCCTTCTCATCTTAGAAATTATTATATAATGACTTATGGGCATGAGACCTTTGTTACTTGAAAAGAAATAAATCAGTCTGGGAGAGATGGAGAACAGCAGTGATCGGTCTCTTGATGATGCAGCTCTGTGCTGACAAGTGGTAAATCTGAATGAAGATAATTCCACATCTGCTTGGGGAAACAATTTCATGCTCCTTGTAATACTGCAGTTTAGATGTGTGTAGAGAGTTCTACTGCATTTGTAGGATGTTGCTATTTTAAACTAAACTTAGCCCTAACTTACAGCAGTTACTCTTTTTGCTCTTAAATTGCAGGTGAAAATAAAATGACAGTTTCTGAATCGTGCATCAGCGACCAACTGATCCTGCTGGAGAAATGGACAGATAATCCAGACTACTTAAAACGCCAGGTTGGATTCTGTGCCCAGTGGAGTTTAGACAATCTGTGTAGGTATAACAAAAGTGACAGATTCATTTAATAGTAATCTCTCCTCCAAAGAGATGGAGGACTGCTTTGTGTTTGTTTTGTGTGAGCACTTGGTGTACCTGACTGCATTTGTAACACCTCCTTGAAAAAACAAAACAAAACAAAAAAAGCCACACCAAATAATATATCCTGTGTAATTGTTTGGAAAGAAAATTCTGGCAAGGAAAATGTTTTTGAAAGGAAGTGGTTTGTACTCTTCAAGTTGGAGCTGCAAGGAAAATTCTTCCTTGCACCAATTTCTTGTAACCCACACTTCAGCAAATGTGCTGAGTGGCTCAACAGTGCAGCTCTGTCTCTGTGGAACATATGGATTGCTGACATGTCCTGGTGATGGTCATTCCCCACTGGTGCACTGGCTCAAAGAATTACTAAAGAATTTTAAAGTAAATATACTTTTTGACTTTTGTGATCAAAAGTAGAAAGTGTTTGGCAAACAAACACTCTAGGTCAGTCTCATGGATGACTAAAAATCACTCCATTTGCTTGTTTAGTTGTGATTTCAAGGGTGCAGCAACTCTAATGACCTTGTATTTTCTAATGCCTTTTAGATAAATTTGGGTAAAAGGTCTGTTGGGCTTTAGGGGCTTTAGTCAGCTTATGGAAAGCCAGTGTCAGCTGTGTTTAGTAAATGTCTGTGTAAGTGTTGTAGCAAGTTTGAGTTATATGGAGGGTCCTAAGATAAGATCTTTAACTTGTAAATTAACATGTACATGTCAGCAATTTGACACCTGGAAAGAGAAATGCTTCAGATCCTTCCATGTAGAAAGGGCAAGCAGGGAGAGAGCTGCTGTGGCTCAGTTCAAGTTCATCACTTAAAAGTGAAACAGCAGAAACCTTTAAATCCTTCTTTTCCCCTTCTTCCCTATCCCCAAATCTGTTTCCACTGTATTGAATCAGAAAAACTTTCCCCAGAATATACAAATACAATGGTAAATCCTGAAACAGTGGCATCTTGATGTGAACTTGAATGCCTTTTATTTGCCTGTAGGTTTCCTGCAAGTTCTAATTATATTGTGGGAGTTCTAGTCAGAGGCACAGGTCGTGCTTTCATATTTAGAGGGTATTTAACACACAGTGTATTGGAAGCTGTTTTCTTGCAGGCAAAATCTCAGTGTTTCATACAGTTAGGCCAAGATTTACCTGGATCCTAGAGAGATTGATTATCAGTGTATGAAGTGTTTAAAATCATGTTTTGCAGCAGCAGTTACTAAAACTGGTTGTGTTTGGGGTTTTTTTTCAGTTTTAAAAGAAGGCAGGCAGTTTACATATGAGAAGGTTGACTTGACCAACATTAGGGCTATGCTGAACAGTAACGATGTCAGCGAATACCTGAAGATCTCAGCACATGGATTAGAGGTAGGAAATTGTTTCATGTTTTCAACCTGAAAAAGAGGTTGAAGAAAAAGGCAGGTTTTGCTCCTGGGATTTTTCTAGAATGAATCCAAGTTGTCTGCCAGCTTTGTACAGAAAACCTGGTTCGTCATCAGAGGGTTGTAACATCACTACACTGATCTCAGTTGTAGAAATGTTCACACTAAAGTAATGCCTGTACATGTGCCCCAAAACTTCAGGGAAGTGAGGAGGATTCTTAAGAGTCAGATGGCTTTTCACTTACTTTGTGAACAATTGTAGTAAAAATATCATTCTGTTGTTTGTCCTGTCTCATCTTGAAAGCTCGTAACAGTCAGATTTTGTCTCAGCCATGTGGGGTTTCTTCCTTCCTCAGTAATGCCTTCTAAAAACTTGTTTGACTACTTAGAGATAAATTTTCATGAATTAACACTGGATTATATCAATAATTGTCCTTCATACTAGGAATCAGATAATAACCAATGATTTAGGTTTTCCTGTCTTGGTTGTCTAAGTCTTCAAATCTTTAAATTGTTGCTGTCAATTTTCTGCTTTTTTTTTTTTCTGCCTGTGGCTTAACCACTGAACAATTTTCAGTCTTGCCTACTCACTAGTTTGTGTGACAACTACTGCTATAAAGAGAGGTCACTTTGTCTGAAATGCCTCTAAAATTATGTTGCTATATTTTTATATGGAAGAAACTTGATCCAGGGAAGAAAGTTTCTGTTTGTTTGGATGCTGATTTTGTAGACACTGAATTTTTGTTTGGATTTGGTAGGCACGATGTGATGCCTCGTCCTTTGAAAGCGTAAGATGCACGTTCTGTGTCGATTCTGGAGTCTGGTACTATGAAGTTACAGTCATTACTTCAGGAGTGATGCAGATAGGATGGGCAACCAAAGACAGCAAATTTCTCAACCATGTGAGTACCTGTAATGTTGTCGAGCTGGTGATGTAACATCAGTGTTGTTCTTCTCACAGCATCTATGAAAATAGCTCTGGTTATTCTGTGGTCGTAACTGAGCACTTGCTTGTTTCCTTCAATTTTTCTGTGTCCATGAAGAGCTGTTTTTGCTGAATTTGGTGGTACAAGAGAAGTCAGTATTGTCATTGCTACAGACTGGCACTGTTCACCCAAGTTATCCAGAGCTGCAGCAGAGACAGCTTGTTATCTGCTGGCTGTTGTCTGGAAGCTATAGGGAACTTATTTCTTGTAGCATAATCTCTTGGAAATTCTTTAGATAACAGTAGTTCCTGTCTGGTTTTGGAAGTAAACAATAAGTCACTAGGAACAGCAGTTTCTCATGTACTGTCTTTTACACAGGTCACCAAGCGGCCATTTCATCATCCTCTTTAACATATTTTCCTATTAAATTAAATTTCACTAGGGAAATAATTTAAATTCACTCTGGGGTAACATGGTACTATTGGACTTGCTGATAGCAGCAATATGGTACAGTCTGGGAATGCAAAAGCTTCTTTTTAATTTAAAATAAGGACTACAAAAAGATTAAACCCTCTACCTTCTTGCCTTTTCCTGAGAGTACAGAACAAGTACTCTGTCTTATATTATAGTTTGCCTTACTGTCCTTGCCATTCAGATAATTTTGTATCTTACTCTTAGTTCTAAATATTCTTATTCCTACTATTTACTTATAAGATTATGTACTTGCTAGCATTAAAGCAAAATGTGCCACGTGCACATGAAGTCCAAACATAGTCAATCATCATGGAGATGTCACTAGGTCTTCTTCCTTCTTAAATCTCTGCATGGGTGTTAGAAACTTTGTGTGCCTTTTATGCTAGAGTATAACTTGTTTCAGTATTTCCATAATAAGAAAGAGTAATGATTACTACCCAAAAAACTTCTCTGCTTCAGCTTAGAGTTAATTTTCACTATTATCAGCCTTCCAAATGACCATTAAAGTTCATAGAAGTGCAAGCTAGAATTTTAGGACAAAAGGTATGTTAGGCCTAGCCTATTGCTGAGAATGGAAACAGTGCTGGGATTTTAAGTTGACACTTCTACTGGCTAAGCTTGAGTGAGAAATTCACCTGTAGCCCTTCTTCCCTGTCAGAATTGCAGTTTTCTGTTCCTACTTGGAATTTATTTTAGGAGAAGAATTATATATTTAATGTAGAGATAAGCAGTTAAAACTGCTCATTTCTGATTATTATAGAAAAAGTCATTCTACAGCTGAGTCAAATACAGAAGCTAATATGAAGATAGGCCAAATACACACATGTGAGGAAATACTGATTGTGGGGGTATGAGAGAAATACATTAAGGAGGTTAAACAAACACCAGGGGCAAGAACCCCAATGAGAATGAAAGAGTAGCTTCTCTCAACATTTAACTTAAGTATTCCTGTGAGTTCAGAGGTCTTGCTCTGCTTCTTGTAATTATTCATGGAAATAGCATTGTCTTCTTCTGATATATAACATGCATATATCTCTGTGTCACATCCAAAGTCCAGTCCCACATTTTTAGAATGGAACTAAAGTGTCGTTTAAGTAAAAAAAAAAAAAAAAAAAAAAAAAAAAAAAAAAAAAAAAACAAAAAAAAAAAAAAAAAAACAACAAAAAAAAAAAACCATACACCAAAGAAAAAAACCATCAACCAAACAAAAATACCATGCAGACCTGTGCTGAGCACAGTCCTTGTAGATAACTGTTACAGAATCTGTGTGAAATAAAAGGCCATGTGTCTGCCTTTAGGTTGCTAAGAGGCTTAAAAGATTTTTTTTTTCCCTGCTTACTGGTAAGGAACTTGGTGTAGGTGTATGTGCATTTTTCTGTGAGTGTGGCCTGTACAAGGTATGAAAATGGGAGATGTCACATCTCTAAATAGGATGGATTTTCTATTGCTGCAGCTGTTTTGCTGGTGGCCAAATGCTGCTCTTATTCATCAGGTGTGTGCCTGAAACACGAGGATATTATCCTCTGGGTATGTCACAAACACAGGCCTCAGAAGCCATATGCTCTTTATTTACAGCATCTGTAACAAAAAGACTTGTCCTAAATATGACATTAAACACCCATTAGCTGGGCTTAGCTTTAATTTGGGACATGGGAGGCTTGTGTAATCAGATGCTGTCTGGTATTTGCACTCCAGACAAACCATGCTGGGCATGAGGAAGTTACTTCCCTTCCATAATGCTTTTGGGTTTCACAGTTGGGATCTGCTACGTGACAGATTTTTCTCCCACTGGGAAACTCTTCAGTTTTGTGTTTGCCTTGGACCTTAGGACTATCACTCGATAATGTTTTTACAGTTTGAGGGAGGCTGGCACTGAAAGGGATACAATATGCAACAAATTGGGTGAAAGGGCTGTGTGTTTGTTCTCTTTGTGTGCTGTAGGTTCTGGTGGCACATGGCTGTCTTGTGAGGGAAGGCATTACAAGTTTGGTACTGGGACTTCAAGATAAGAGTGTGGTTATTCTGTGGTGACTTTTTAAGATGCAAAAATTTAACCTATTTGGGTACTAGGATTTTTAAATACTTTAACAGACAGGAGTAATTTGAGGTCACAGAGAATGGAAGACATTTTGGAAACAATATCCCCTTCTCCCTTCCTCCTCACCCCAACAAATTCCCTTTTTGATGTGAAAATGACACTAAGACTACTTTGAAGAAAATTACCTTCATGGGGGAGGGAGAAACCCTTCCTGAGTGGTTTAGGTGAATGCAACTACACTTGAGCCCCTCTGTGTGAGGAAAGGCTGCAGGCTGAAATGTTCTGCTCTCTTTCTAAAGGAAGGTTACGGCATCGGGGACGATGAATACTCCTGTGCATACGATGGCTGCCGGCAGCTGATTTGGTATAATGCCAGAAGTAAACCACATTCCCATCCCTGCTGGAAAGAAGGTATTCAGTGTATCTTCTCCTGCTTATCCTAACTGTAGATCTCTGCACAGGATTTTTTCCCCTCGCAGGTGTCTGTTCATAGGTGTGAACAAAGCAGTAACTGCCTAATTCTGATGATTGTAGAAGTTTAATAATTAATGTGTCTTTAACAGTGGTTTAAGTGTGCGCAGTGGGCACTATAGTCTTGTTCCCTGGTCTGTGTAAAGAGACTCTTGTTGGTTAAATGCTTTTTCTTTTCAAATGCAGAGTAAAAATCATAGCAGCAATTAACATTGGACATTTAATCATTAGACCTTTTTCCACATATTTGGAGTCGTACACAACAGGGCTGAAATCTTCCTTTCTGGGTTGAAAGAGTTGTTTTAGAGAAGGGAAAAAGCCTTGATCTCTGAATTAGATTTTTTTTTTCTTTTTTAAGGAGGAGTTGCACTGTCTTGCTTACTTTAAATTCTTGGATAACTACTTGGACAGCAAAGTTCTGTTCTTGATCTCAGCTTTGAAATCTTGGTAGGATTCTGTGCATGCCATGCTTGTGTGAACTGTGCCGCCTTCTCTTCTATTAAAATTTTCCCCCAAGGATGGCTAAATTAAAACACCTCTGAAAAATAAATAGCACAAGCATATTGGAAATTTCTCCTCAGAACACCCACTTGCTAAAGTCTATCTTCAACAGGTGTAAAATAGCCAAGGAGTGACAGAGTGCAGCTTTCTTCTGGCTTTGGCAAATACTCTGCAATACTTCTACAACTATATAGTATTAATGCTCTGGCAGACTAAAATACTTAATTTTTTTCTACTATTTTCTCCTGGGTGTTTTGGTTTGGGTTGGTTTTTTTTTTTTAGTTGCTGTCTGTATCAATGTTTCTTCTGTGCTTTTGCAAACAGTTCCTTTTAAGTAAGACAACTCACAGTGACATGTGATACTTGAAACAATAACTGTTTCAGCTGTTGGCATTTAACAGAAATAAAATCTTTAAATTATTTTTGTTTTGCATGTAAGGAGACACAATAGGATTTCTACTAGACTTGCAAGAAAAGCAAATGATCTTCTATTTAAATGGAAACCAGCTTCCTGCTGAGAAGCAAGTATTTTCATCTGCTGTGTAAGTATCTGCTCATTTGGAAGGACATGACCTCTGTGGATAATTGTTTTAATTATATGAAGAGTTTCCAATTTGAGATGTAAATTCATATTTACTTACCTGAAGCCATCATTAAGCAAGTTTCCCTGTTGAAAGGTACTTAGAAATCAGTAAGAAGGATATAATTTTACAGGTGGATTTCAGGGTCCAAAATAAATACTTTGAACTTTCCAAGGTAGGTTCAACTCAATGTTTTATACTGTCAAATTAGCATAGCATTAAAATAGAATGAGGCTGTAGCAAAGATGAACAGTTTTCTGGTGCCTGAGGAATTTATCTTCTGAAAAAGAAAGCCTATCTTATAAATGTTGGAGAGGGCTTGTTAACTGACTGCCATTCACTGGGGCCAGCTCCTGGAACAGCACATTGAATATTCCTCAGAGGATGTCTCTTGGTTGCATTGCAGGCAGGTGTTGGGCTTATTTTGCCAGCTGTTGTTAAAATTAGCACACGGTGAACTCCCTCTAACTCTCATGGGGAAGTTCAGCTTTTCACTTTGGAAAAGATAAGCTGGTGTAATACTTGAGAAAGCAGCTTCCCATGCAGCTTAATTAAACATTACAGTGCTTCATTAATTAATCCTACCATACTAATAATTTCATCCATGTTTTCTCCTCAAAATAAAATTCAAGATGCTGGCAAAGAGTAGTTCAAAGAGCTGCTGAATATCTTCTTTATTCAGCTTTTAGTGCTCTGTTCTTTGAGTATGTAATTGATAAAGTTGAGTACTTGCTAGAACTTGGGGTATTACTGAACTTTGGCCCTTTCAGTAAGTTTGAAAGAGGTGATAGTTATGGTTTTGAAATTGGGACTAATCCTAGTTGTACACTAGGCAGACTTTACTAGCTGACTCAGTAAGAAATTCAGATAAATCCTGATAGTAAATTTGGGAGTTGAGAACTAAACAAGGTAAGTATGTGCAGCTGCAACTTGCTGTTCTCCCAATTAGCTGCAAAACACTGGTATTAAACTTGTCTCTGTCTCAGGGTATATTTTCCAATGGTAATTGTAACATGTCTGGAAAGCTCTGCTATTATTTAAGTCATTCTAAAATGCCTGTTCATCATATTGCAGATCGGGTTTTTTTGCTGCTGCAAGTTTCATGTCCTATCAACAATGTGAGTTCAACTTTGGGGCAAAACCCTTCAAGTACCCACCACCAATGAAGTTCAGTACCTTCAATGATCATGCCTTTCTGACAGCAGAAGAGAAAATCATTTTGCCCAGGTAATCCTCCTGCCTTGTATGTTTGCATGCAGACAGATAAAATGCTTCGCTTCCGAGTTGCGAAGTCTTGCCTTGTACTCAGCAAAATTAATTTCTTATAGGGTCATACTTTCATAGGTTTCTCTTCTAAAAGGATGAGAAAATAGGCTCCAGTGCAATTTCATCAGTAGGGCAGGAGATACACAACCAAAATCAATTACATTAAAATATATCTTGTAATATTAAGCTAAATTAAAATGAACCAGTACCACATAGTAAGCTGTTTTAGTAAAAGTACCTTCTGCCATCCAAGAATTATTAGGTTGATTGAGGAGGTATTGTCTTAATTAAGAAAAAATATGTGCTATTTAAAATTGACCTAGTTTGTGGTGTTGGCTGCATGGAGGTGCTGAATGATTGCAAGTCTTGAAATTGTCCTTTTCTGGTGCTGATGAAAATTTCCCCATTTTTGAATGATAGTACTGACAAAGTTTATTCAAATGTAGAAGTGTTTTCCCACCTAAATGTAATTCAAACCAGATAGAAACAGGTCTGGATACACTCTTCTTTAGCTTTTACCAAACTTCTGGCAGGAATGAAAACTAATAGCTCATCTGATTTAAGTTATTAGTAATAAAATAACTTACTGGAACACAAAGAGTAACAGATACAGTGTAGTCTGGTATGGACCCTGGATTTCCAGCTTTGTCTGAAGATGGCCCTCAGACTGGTGCTGATGTAAGTGACTGAAATAATCTTAAATTGCAACTAATTAAGTTGTGGCAAGGTTGTTGGAGGGGTACCCCGGCTGTAATAAAATTCAGAGATTGGTTTTGAATTGTCTGGCTTTGATCAAGTGTATTTGAGGTACTTAAGGATTTTAGTGTTTAAAAAGAAAAGAAAACCCTTACCTCTGGGTTGGAGTCACACATTGGTGAAGTCTGAGGCTTGGGATATTGTATTTATGCAGAGAAAATCAAATGCAACTTGCAAGATCTTTTTGTGCTGACATACAGCAAGAGTAAATTACTCCTGCTTGTAACTGCAGGTGCTTTAAGTGAGAGGTTGATTTAAGATGATCTGTTAGGTACAAATTTGTCACCCTCCCTTTTCAAATTAAGTGTTCTTCTGTCTTAGTAGTGTCCACACTGGATGAGGGGTTTGCAGTTTCTGGCTGATGCTCAGATGGGATTGGTGTTGTTCTGGCACTGCTCTTGCAGTGTTCAGGCAATAGCTGTGAGAGCTGTTACAGGATTGTGCCAAAAGATGAGAGACAAACTGGGGGAGACTGGTTTCCCGTTGATGCTGAAACTTGGCCTCCTGTGTTACAGACTATTCATTATGCAACAGCACTGAAAGGCTCAATTCAAGGTTGGACACTGTTGTTCTTTGGGTAAACAAAGATCCTCCCTGCCCTACAGTCTGAACTGCTTGGAAATGATAAGCCAATCCTAAATTAAAAGATAGCTTTGATCATCTTAAAAGTGATAGGAGATAAGACAAAGGCCTGTATGAGTGGACCCTAATTATGCACTACAGGATTTAACAAACTCATGCAGAGTTGTGCTGGATTTAGTGCATCTGGTGTCGGGGCAAGACACATCACCCTACCATTGAGCAGTTTTGATGAGTGGTGTGTGTGTGTTCCAGATGGGAAATGTCTTATTTCATCAAATGGGGGATTTTTATCTGTTTACTCTCCCTTGTGGCTGTTGCCATACTGGAATGTTGATTTAATCTGCAGTTTTTATTCTTTTAAACTGTGTTAGAGCATTATAGGCTTCTGTATATTGTTGATACATGGGTTTGTGAGGTTTATTTGTTTGGGGTTTTTTTCTTAAGGCCTAGAAGTACCCACATACAAATAACAATTTCTTTAAATGTTCAGCTGCAGGAACTAGGAGAATTGTTATTTAATCCCCTCTTTGTCCCTTTCTGACAGACCAGAATAGGGAAGCAAAGACTGTTTTGCAGGTCTCTGGGTGTGTTAAGCCTTTTTTTGTGGGAAGTTGTGATCAGTGTTTATCAGCAGTGTGGTGTAGTATAGGCAAGTGTTATGGTGGCCTTGATGCAATTCTCAGAATAATTTTTAATCAATTGCTTTGAGTCAAACTGATTTTTTGGGGGGATCTGTCTCTCTCCCTTCAGACACAGACGCCTGGCTTTGCTGAAGCAAGTGAGTATCAGAGAGAACTGCTGCACGCTTTGCTGTGACGAGGTAGCAGACACAGAACTCAGGCCATGTGGACACAGGTAAAACTTTAAAAAAACCCAAAACCAAAGAAACAGGAAAATGTGTGTATGACAGTCAGCTTAGATGAGGCCATATGCAGTCCCTGCTCATCTTGATTGATTCCTCAGGGTAAAGGAAATAACTTTCCCTCCTTTTAGGGATGTGCCATGCAGAGGTTAAACACAGTATTCCCACTGTTCTCCTCATCCGAGACCTCAGCAGATTGAACCCCCTAATTATTGTGTGTGTGTTTGGGGAAGTATTAAGGCTACATCTGTGTGCTGCCCTGGGTTACTGAGTCTTAATTCCCTGATGTCAAAGGCTTTACTGATTAGTACTTGATGCTGGTGCTGCGAAATCCAGATCATGTGAGAAGAGCAAAAAATTCATAATAACTCACATACTCATTAAATGTTCAACAAATGGATTGTCTCAAGTCACAAATTCCTCTAAAAGTTAAAAATGAGGCAGCAGTATGAGTTATACCATAATAGCACTTTTCCTGCCTTTAAGCAGCCTACTAGGAAATGAATCCAGTTAAGTCCAATTCCTTAGGGTTTTACAGCACTCATGGAAGGAGTCTTGCCATGTGTCTAGATGCTGGAAAGTTAAAAAGAGATGTGCCTGGTGTGTGCCAATAAGAAGTGGAGAAGTTGCTGCAGGGCACTGGGGCTGCTGCTCTCCAGACCAGTGTGAGTGCTGGGATTAATGAGCACAGGGAACTGGGATCCTGACCAACTGCAGGAGCAGCTGCAGGTCTGGAAGATGCCGAGCAGCAGGAGCTCCTCTCAAAGCCTGTAAATGGATCCACAACACCTGACTTGCAATGCCTAAGCTCCCCACTGACTAAACTGCTTAGTGCTTATATTATTTTGTTGTTGTTGATTAGTTTTTCATACTGTGAAAGCAGGCTTTAACTGATTTTTCTTCTTCTTCAGTGACCTGTGCATGGAGTGTGCCTTGCAACTGGAGACCTGCCCTTTGTGTCGACAGGAAATACAGACCCGAGTCAGACAGATCTCTCACATTTCATGACACACGTGGAGAAATACCACAGACTCGTTTTTAATGAACTCCAACCAGTACTGAAAGGGGAAAGCATCTCTAACCAATCTTTATGCACATAGAACCATAGCCACGGCCAGATTTCATGCTAACCTGTAATCTGTTTATCTTAAAACCGAGATCTTTAATAAGCTATTTCCAGCTGCCAGCAATGGGAGCTGGTTTCAGCAGTCAGGAGCTATGGCTATTGGTTCCTCTGAGCAAGAGCAGAGGGAGTTGTCTCTTCTTCCCCTTTTCCTTCTCGCCTGTCGCAAGTGCTGAAAAAATTTGCACTGGAAGTACACGTACAATGCATTTTAGAAAAGAAGAGAAAATAAGTATTTCCTAAAACAGGGCCGTGCTGTCTTGTGCTCAAAAGTCTCTATTTTTGGCAGAAGTCAGTACTAAAAAAAGAATGCCAATGTTTTCCTGTTTAATGTAGCCTCCTGCTGGTCAGAGACTCTGTATTTTCCGATATTAAACTGCTCAGAGACTGAATCTGTACACAGACTGATTTGAAAAGACAGTGTGGAGACTGTAGAGAAACTCACAGGTTTTAATAACTTGGTAATTCCAAAGAATGTTCTGATTTGTTTTTAAAAGTTAAAAGATCAGTGGTATTTTCAAGTGCATGATGTTTCTGATGCTTTTAACTTCAGTACCCACATTTTTTTGTGAGGTTATAATTTTCAGGAGGTATTCTTAACTAATTATAATGCTGGACTGGAATTAATTTGATATTCTGGGTATTTTTTAAGGTATCATCAAACATCTTTTTTAATCAGTGTTGTTTTTGAAAGTTAGCTCAATTTTTCCAAAGTGAATATATCTTAAAATATTAGAGGAGAATTCTGGACCAGTTTATTTAAAACGAGGTTATTTGGATAGCAGTTTCAGTCTTATTCTTAACTCCTTAAAAATACACCTTGCTTGCCACGTGTCAGTCCTGCTCTGAGCAGATTTGGGGCCACACTTCCTATTTTTGGTAGGGATCATACAGTGGGAATCTCTGCTCCACTTTAATCACACATTTGTGATGTTTGTATATTAAGGATGCACTTCAGTAGGCAGCTCTTGACTTTTACTAGGTTTCTACAAGGAATCAGGGTTCACAGCTGGTGTCAGTGAAGTAGCACAAAAATCGGTGGAGTTCTGCTTATTTTGCACCGAGGGTATGAAATTATCTGTGTGTATAGTAGAACTTTACTAATTCACACACAACTTACACCAAAACCATCCCCACTTCTTGGCAGTGATTCAGCGGCAGAGGCTGTTGTAGTGAATTCTCATGGTGTGATGTAACTTATTTTTAAAATCATTTATTATCTTTATTGTACTATGAAGCACTAACAAAGCAGAGCTGAGGCTGCTTCTTCCTGCTGAGTGCTCTGGCTTCCTACTGACCTCAGTAGGAGCTGGGATCTCTGCACACAGGTCCCAGAATCCAGCTCTCTAGCAACTCCTTTCACCTTCTGCCTTTGCTAACTCAAGGGTGCTGAACTTCATCCAGACATGTGTGAATTAGGAAAGTTCTGTCCATCATTTCCACGTTGACTTTTGTCCAAATGTAGACAGGATCTAGAAGCAGAGTGCTGGTTAGTGTTTTTGCTAAAATGTGGATTCTCTTGCACCTTGGATGCCTGGTTTGATTAAAGTCAGACTGGCATATCTGTGCCACAGGGATCTCATTTCCTTGCTGACTGTACTTTACAATGTTTTGCTGTATCCATGTGTTCAGTCAGGGCTGAGTCCCTTCCAGCTTGGTGTTCAATGAGCAGACATGACTGCCATCACTGCCACAAGGGTGTTAGAAATTCAGAATCACTTGAAATGAAGTTTTAAGCGCTTCCAAATGCAATGATGAGTTTTTGTCCCTAAGGTACAAAGTTACAAATAATACTTTAGGGAAGAAGTGGTACAGAACAATTTTGAACTCTGCCTTAATCGAGTCTAGTAACTTCAGGGCTTTGGTTTCCCTGGCCAGGAATAACTGAGGTAAAATTTTCAGAAGTGCCTAGGACTCTTACTTCGTATCAACTGCTGTATGAGATTAAGGTCTTCAGGCCCAAGTCCACAATGGCTTCTAGGCATCTGGTGTCCTCTTGGACTGGAGGTGACCCTAGAGCCTCTCTGTCTTAGTGAACATGGGCTTAAGTGCCTGTGTTCTTTGTGGAAAAGATGTGAATGCTTTGGAAAATTTTGCCCCAGACCGTCTTCCATGCAGCTGGTGCTGGGAAGAGGAAGCCAACGGTGGCAGAGGAGGGAGCTGTGTTGCAGAGAACTGTCCTGTTCATTTCACAAAGGGAAAGACTGTACACTTTGACTGGCTTTCTGCCGCCATCCACGCCGGGGGCCTCTTTTGTCACGCTGGAAACTCCATGGCCAGCGCGCTGTCACCACTGCTCCCGCGGCTTTGGGGACAAGGATGGGAGGAGGCGACTCCCCAGGCCCTCACAGGGGGAAACGAATTGTAGCAACGTTGTCCATTCAACAATAAAAACATCCTGAAGGCTGTTTGTGCTTCTTTACTTCCTTTTCTGCAGAGAGCGGGGCGCGTCTATGCGCTCGGGTGGAACATTCGTGTCGGCGCGGCCCAGATCCATCGCGCTGATCGCTGGGCTGCAGCAGCTGGGGGCTGTCCCCAACCCTCGGAGCGCTACTCTCTGATGAGAATCCCGCTTTACTAACGCCATTACCAAACAATGCCTGCTGTGTCCCTGTCCCTGCCGCAGGCTAGCAGCGGGCCCGGCCAGGACCCGCTCCCCAGCNGGCCCAGCGCGCCGGAGCCGCGCTGCGATTGGCTGCGGGCGGGGCGGAAGAGCGCGTTCCCCAGGAGACGGCCCGAGGGGAGGGGGCTCCGCGCCGGCCTGAGGGCGGTGGGTGCGGGCGGGGCCGGGGACTCGGGAGCGGGAGAGGGGACACGGGGCCGCGGGCCCGGGGAACGGGGGAATGCCACTGCCGGGGCGCTTTCTGCAGAGGGAGGGTGACGGCCCGCTCTCCTGGGTCGCTTTGAGGAGAGGGAGTGAGGCGGGCTGGGTGCATGGGCTTTGCCCCTCGCCCATACCGAGGAGGGGGAAGCGAGGGGTGCGCTCAGCTCCTGCCGTGCTCGCGGTGATGCCCCGGGGCTGCTCCGAGGGCCGGCGGTGGGTGCAGCCCAGCGGGTTCCCATGGCCCCGGGGTGCTGTGCCCTGTCCCCGGCATGGATCGGCCTCTGCTCAGCCACGGGCCGAGCGCCCGGCCGCGACACAGCCCCTGGGACCGCTGTCAAAGCCTGGCCTGCCAGCCTGCTCCGGGACACACCGGAGCAGCGTGGCACCTGCATCTTAGCTGGCTTCATTTCTATAATAGTCATAGATGTTTCCGGAGAAAAGATGTAGAGGTGGCCCGAAACCCCTTTATAGGGACTGGTTGTATTTTGATCCCGTTCTCTGAATAGGTAGAAAAAGTTTCTAGAGAATTTGGCTTATTACAGAAAAGTAGCAGCAATAACTTGGGAAGAATGTGATGTTGGAATTCCTGTGTTTAAAAATTAAAATTTAGCAATTTAGCAATTGAATTTGCATTAACACGAAGTCATGTTATTCCTTAGCACTTTGGTCAAAAAGAAGAAATAACCACTGACGGCAGCAACATACAGATTTCTCTTCCACTCTGGCTAGGCAGGAACAATGGAGACTTCTGATGGAGAAAGTTTGGGTGTAGCCACGTGAGTATGCTACATTCCCATGTGTCAGATTTTCAGTAAGCTAATTGCTAATTACAATGTCTTAATAGGAATATAATTACACAAATGAATTTACACCACACTAATTAGTAGATTCTGCTTCAGGAGAACAAAGGTGCAGAATGCAAAGCTGCAAGATGGAATAACAGTGCAGAGTTTAGGTGAAGTCCACCTAAATTTTACTGTGGTCAGTGTAGCACTGGGTACCTCTGCTGAGGGATCAGAGCAAGCACTATCAGGCTGGAAATTGCTTTTTCTGGTGTTCATTTTAAATTCAGAATTTCTCTTTTCTAGAGTGTTTGTTCTCTTATGTCTTTGATCCTGAGAGGAGACTCTTGCTTTGCATTTGAGTGCACTCTTTTTAAACCTGAGACCATTCACAGGTGATCTGAACCAAATTTCACACTGGCAGATGTTCTAGATGCTGCTTCACCCCGCAAGTGTCTGCCACACCCTTCTCCTAAGAGCTGTGGCAGAAGTGTGTGACTGTGCCTCTGCCGTGCGCGGATTTAACTCTTTCAGCCTCAGACTCTCGCAAACGGCCCCGTGCCAGGGCTGCTTCAGCGGCACAGGGTGTGCTGGCCCAAACTGGGGATGAGGAAGTGACAGGGAATTAAACCACAGGGTTTCTGAGCACGTGTCTCTGTAGGTGTGTGTTTGGTGCACTTGTGTTGTATAAAGGGATGCGATTGGTGTCTTTTGGAACATTTAAAATTCTATTATTTGCCCGGACTTAAACCAGGGTTTAAATTAACACCTTTTCTGTTGCTGTTAGGATAAGCTGTAAAACTAGCAGTAGCGTTTATTTGGAGGGGGTTAAAAGAGTGGCAATTATCCATAGCGAAGTCTGCGTGCCGAGGGAAGCACTGAGCCCAGGTGAGCCGCCCGGGTGCGTCCCCTCGGCCGGGCCGGGCCGGGCCAGCCCCGCTCCTGGCCCTGTGCCGCCCTCTCGTGGGCTGTTCCAGGCCTTGCCTTGGCTCCGCTCATCTCCCGCCATCAGGAATGTTGTTGCTAGGATATCGCTCGCTGAGCAGATGCCTTTTTAAATCAAAGATCTCTTAATTTTTCCTGATCAGAGCGAGCCTGATTATAGTTAAACTGTCGGCTAAACTACTATTGAATTAATTTCACTGGAGTAGTCTCTAATGGCAAAGTAACTTTAATGAGCTTTTCAAAACTTTGTCTGAAAGGCTATCCTGCTCTGCTTACTGATGAGAAAGAGACATTCAATTGAATTTAAATGGTGCTTTCACTGATCGAAGCTAATTTTTTTCTTAAGAACAAATGTCCCTGTTTCTTTGAGACTTGTTTCCCTCGTGTGAGAAAAGCTTGCCTTTCATCTCTTGGAGAATACAGGAAGAGTTCATCTCCCACTAAAGATGAGCTGTGAATGCCAAAGACATCCTGTGGATTATTTACTGTGTCTGAACAAGTTGCACAATAATAGATCCAGACTCCTGATGCTTGTACCAAAGGTTTCTTCCCTGGATGACTTCAGAAACATAATGGTGTTTAATATTTGCTCATGATAGAATAACCTTAGGCGAGTCTCCCATTTATTTGGAGCACAAAAGGATGTTTCTTGCATAATAAAAACATTTAAGTTCTTCAGTTATGTAATACTTGTGTATACATTCAGTTTAAGTTGTTCCATGAGACCAAGTATTTGAAAATGTTCTCTAGAGTGTCTACAGCTCTGTGATCACCATGTGCAGTTAATGCAGGAAGGAGAAGGAAAACTGGTAGCAGCTGGGATTTGTGGGTTGGAAAAGGCTTAATTTGCTGTTCTAATTACACTCTTTACATTCTTTTGCACCAGAACTAGAATTACCTTGACAGTAATGCCAGTAAAACAACATTTATTCTTTCTTGCAATTAGGCACCTTACTGGGAGGAAATAGAGTACAGGCCTGATGAGAATCTCCATGGAGCAGTCTTCTCATCAATTCCATGGATTATTTTGTAGGTTGAAACTAGGAAGCTTTTCAGTTATATTGTAATTACTGGGTTTGTTTGTACTTAGGCTTTTGTTAACACTTTGTAATTTTAACTTTAATTTCTGCTGTGGTCGAAATACATATTTATGCAGTCCTGTCTTTTTTTGCTTTCAGCTCCACCACTTCTGATGAGTTTGATGCAGTTGTTGGCTATCTGGAGGATATCATAATGGGTAAGGTCTGCAAGTAGGTACAGACAGCAACAGGGCTGCTAAACGTTGCCAGCAGCTCTACTGTTAATTAGCCAGCAGAGCTAAAATAGCTCCTGCCTGCTTCATGGCAGCTTTCCTTCCTTTCTTCCCATGAACCCCTAACCTAATAGTGTTGTAAAAATATACATAAAAGTCTTCTGTGTGCTCATGACTCTTGAAAATTATTATCTACATCACTGCAGGACACTGCTTCTTAGAGAAACAGTAAAGATGCTTGTGCATCTCACAGAGAAATCAAAGCTTTCTGGGATTTTTATGGGAAACACTGTGAAAGGTACCTTCCCTTCCCCAGCTCTGCCCAAACGAATCCTAGCATCTGTCAGGGTGTTCTTACAAGCCACCATGGTTTGTCTGGGCAGATTTTTGCAGTGCCCAGCTGCTGCTGCTGCTGCTGCTGCAGGGAGCTTTTTGCACTCTCATATAAAGTGTCTGAGCTGCAGACTGAGAGTTGGTTCTATTCCAGCACTGAAAGCTGCAAGAATGGGGAACCTTATTTCTTTGTATGCAGCCTTAAAACACGAGGATGGTCATAGAATCACTGAATGTTTTGGGTTGGAATGGACTTTAAAAGATCAGTGAACCCCCCTGCCATGGGCAGGGACACCTTCCACTTGATCAGGTTGCTCACAGTCCCATCCAGCCCGGCCTCAGGCAATAAAAGGTGCTCAGTTCTCAGGGCTGTGGTTTTAACTGAGAAGTCAGTGTGTACAGGGAAGCTGTTTACAAGGTGCCAAGGCAGAATTCATGCTGATCAGCCATCAGCTGCTTTATAGGAATAGCACATTGTTTCTTTGGTCACATCCTCCCAGAGATGCAGATTCTGCAGCCTCAATTGCCTGGTGATGCAGTTGAATCTGGAGAAATGCTAACAAAATTAATTTGGAATGTGTCAGAGTTTGGAAGGCTGAGACTGGTGTCCTTTATCAGTGTTTATAAGTAAACTTTCTATTTAGACCTGTTCTGTGGAATTCCATGGTGACCTCCCATGTTTATTTTTACTCTTCTTCCATAACTGGAAAAAAACTCTTTGACAATTGGAAATTAATCTGGGAGTTTCACTAATATTTATGAATTCAAAGGGAAAAACATTGAGTTCTTGTAGGGAAGAGGGATTCCCTTAATAAAAAATTCAGATGTGTTGCTGACTTTAGAGCCAGAACAAAAAGAGGTTCCGAATAAATAACTTTATTAATAAATGTAGAGCAGGAGGACTGTTTTGGTAATATTTCACCAGCAGCCTCTGTCCTCTCACAGATGGGTCAGAAGTGGTGGTTTGGCAGCAGCTGTGGTGCTGATGTGATGAACTCTGCACGTGTGCAGGGCTCTGTGGTTACAGCAGGGAAGCAGAGGACCAGTGAATGTGGGTTTGTGTTACAGAAAGAATGACCAAACTCGTAACTCTCTGCTGCATTTCTATTGTTGTTGTCAGATGATGATTTCCAGTTAATACAGAGGAGTTTTTTGGAGAAGCACTACCAGGAGTTTGATGACTCAGAAGAAAACAAGCTCATCTATACTGACATTTTTAATGAATATGTAAGATACCTTTTCCTGGTTTTCATAGGTATTGCTTTTTTATCTTTATATGGTTCTCCCTTTATAAAATGCTGGCTTGCATGGAGCAGATCCCAACATGATTCCTGTCTCCTTCAGAAGCACAGCCATGATCTGTGAGCAAGAAGGGTTTTATCTGAAGCTTCAGGTTCTTTTCTCATTGTTTCACACAAAATTTTCTAGAGATATTTTATTAGTTGTGTAGCTCTCTTGAATAGAAATTTAGCCTATTGCTGTAGTAAATAATGTTTAGCATGTGCACAAACAAAGTTTCTTCTTTTCCAGTTTTATCTTGTATTGGATAACTCAATCACATCCTTCATGCAAAGCATAATCAAGAAACTAAACCAGTTTACTATTCACTCCCATTAAATTAGTTGAAAATAATTTTTTCCTGGATACAAATAGTCAGTGTTTGTTCTCACCAATATCCCCAGCAAAAAATGTGCAGCTCTGTGCCTCAGGGCTGGTGTGAGAACAGAACCAGCAACACCCACTGAGGAATCTGCAGTTGTGCCCAGTGAGGATCATGCAGAGTGTCAAGAAGGTGTCAGTGTAAAGATGCTGTTTGAAATCTGCTCCTGAAATCTGTTGTGATCTTATTGGGGTGGCTTGTCTGGGGTTTTTTTCAGATCTCTTTAGTAGAGAAATACATTGAAGAGAAGTTGCTTGATCGAATTCGTGGGTTTGATATGGTTGCTTTCACAGTGTCATTGCAGTAAGTCTCTGCTTTGCTTTTGGTTGAGGGGTGGCTTATTATCTCAGTTAATTCTTCTTATCTAGTTTAAGGCTTAGGTTTGACTGTTCTCCCCTTAGATACTGGTTCCACTTTAACTTAAAAAAAGACGTGTTCATACAGGCAGTGGCTGACCATTTCTCTTGCCTTCAGCATGTCCTGGTACTCTAAATTTCTGACTTGTCATGCTAAAATATATTGGGTTCCAAGGGGTAGGAAGAGAAATGGGAATGAGAGTACTGGAGATTTTCATATTTCTTGTCACTTTGAAGCCAGACCCTTAAAAGGCTGGGTCTTGTTTATTTCTTCCAGCCACTTCAGTAGCCTGGTGGTGTTTCGGTCATATGGTAAAATTATTTTATGGCAGTTTTTGTAAGAAGTATCCAGAGAAGAGTTTGGTTTGTGTTCAGCTTTTGCATCAGGTCATTTTAGCTTAACCAGCTTCATGAAGAGATTGTTTTTGAAAGATCACTGGTTTTCCCCTTGGATAAGAAAATCAAGTGTAATTGGGAGCTGAGTATCTTAAAATACTTGAATCTGTTTAATTTGTAATGCTTCTTAAATAAACAGGTTTGGTTTTCAAGGACTGATGAGATACCCTTAGGTCTTGGATTTAGATAAATGTAATCATGTAGTTGGATTGGAAATAATGCATGGTAATGTTTGGCTGCAGTTTTGCTATATGATAACCTGCAATAACATTCTTGTTTAAATATTGATATTGTTTTACTTGTCCTTTTTGACTGTGTACCATTTTAAAATAACAATTTTTTCTCACACAATTTTCTCACTCCTCAACTTCTTTTCTCTATAGACAACACAAAGATGAAATGCCAGGTGACATATTTGATTTGCTTCTCACATTTACAGACTTTCTGGCTTTCAAAGAAATGTTCTTGGAATACAGAGCTGTGAGTATATCACATTGTTTATTTTCATTGGCAGTGGCTGTTGGTTTTGTGTAGCTCCACCTGAGAGTGCTGAAGGCAGAGTTACTACAGTAGGTCACAGTGTTTAATCAAAGCCTGTGCCAGAGTCAAAAGAAAAATTACTTCATAGAGTGGCTTTTTAGATTCAAACTGCACATTTAATAATTTCTAGAAAACATGAATGAAGCTGGCATGTGGAGCAGCTCTTCAGGAACACCACACCTCCTGCATCTGTGAACTCTGTTTTCCAAATGAACAGAAGGGAGCACTTTTTCACTGTGAAGGTCTCTGAGCACTGTCACAGCTTCTTTGCCTAGAGAGGTTGTGGAGTCTCCATCCTTGGAGATATTCTAAAGTTGTCTGGACACGGACCTGAGTGGCCCTGCTTGACCGTGGGGTTTGGCCCAGAGGGCCTCCAGAGACCCTTTCCCACCTTGGCCATTCTGATTCTATAGTGTCTTTTTTTTATTCTTTATCCCTAGTCTATCCAAAATTAGCTTTTTAGGCCTCTTTCATTTGTTTTCTCCTCCTCTCTGTGCCAGCTGGAGATAAAAGTGCTAAGGTTTTTGGATGAAGTTTTTCCTAGCAAAACGAAAATCAGTGCTCTCCAGTTTGTCTGTCCAGTCCTGTTTGACAAGGAGCAAAAGAGCCACAGTTGTGGTTATGCCTCTACCCCTTCCCCATCCCTGTGAATTTTGTGGAAATGGGGACAGGCTGAAGAAAAAGAGTCAGTCTATGTGTCAGCAGCAGGAGGAGTTTCAAATGGGATTTGCAGGTTGGGGTCTCCTCAGAGGCAAATGACAGGAGCCAGATTTCAGTAGATCCCTGAGCCACTGGCACAGCATTCCCACCCAGATGTGAGCAAGACTCTGCTTTGACATGGACAGACAGCCCCCTTATCCCAGGGGTTCCTGCACAATCTTGTTGGGTTCACATTCAATCACAGATGCTCAAGTAACATGTAATTTTCTATTGATTTGATGCAGCAAACAGAATGCATTGCTTGTTTCATTTCTTAGGTGCTCATTCCAAAACAGCATGAAGTCATGGATTTCTTTTTTTTTCCATCTTTGTAGGAAAAAGAAGGTCGAAGTCTGGATTTAAGCAGTGCGTTAGTGGTGACTTCATTAAACCATTAAACAAGTCATTCTGAAGGGAGTTCTGTTGTATTTTAAGCAAGGTCTGTTCAAATCTCAGAGGTGAAAGGCAGCGATTCCGGAGGGACGCCGGGACAGAGGGGCGGGGACTCGACTCCACGGCGACTCTGAGGGCGGTGGGTGTGTGGGCAGGGCCAGGACTGTGGGCCCCTCTCCAGGGGGTGAAATGAAAGCTTTCTGGAATTTTATACCCTTTTACAAAGTGGATTAAAGAGACTGTGAGAGGCAGCTTTCCCTTTCCGAGCTCTACCTAAACTTCTCCTCACGTGTCTGCCAGGATCTTCTTCAAAGCCGCCGGGGTTTGTCCGGGTGGTTTTCTGCAGTGCCCAGCTGGTGCTGCTGCAGGGAGCTTTTTGCACTCTGATATAAAGTGTCTGAGCTGCAGTTTGAGCTCGTTGTTCTTTGTCCTGTCTGCTGAACACAGAGAACAGTTTATTCCCTCTGTTCTTGCAGCACCATTGTTTAACTGGAAATCATCCAGTTCACCCCCCTGCCATGGGCAGGGACACCTTCCACTAGACCAGGTTGCTCACAGTCCCATCCAGCCCGGCCTCAGGCAATAAAAGGTGCTCAGTTCTCAGGGCTGTGGTTTTAACTGAGAAGTCAGTGTGTACAGGGAAGCTGTTTACAAGGTGCCAAGGCAGAATTCATGCTGATCAGCCATCAGCTGCTTTATAGGAATAGCACATTGTTTCTTTGGTCACATCCTCCCAGAGATGCAGATTCTGCAGCCTCAGTTGCCTGGTGATGCAGTTGAATCTGGAGAAATGCTAACAAAATTAATTTGGAATGTGTCAGAGTTTGGAAGGCTGAGACTGGTGTCCTTTATCAGTGTTTATAAGTAAACTTGCTATTTAGACTGTGGAATTCCATGGTGACCTCCCATGTTAATTTTTTTTTTTTTTTAATTTTCTTACTGTCCCTGGTTTATATGTATGTCTATATTACTCATATTTGTGGAAATTTGACCCTTGATTAACTCACTGACGACCAAATAAAGGCAGATCTGTCATGGGCCAATGCCATGTGTCCAGTTCCTTTTCAGTTCTCACCTTCCAACAATGCAGTTCCATTTCCTGAGTCTGCCTCTGCAGACAACCTGGTAAAACCTCTCCCATGCAAAGCACGCAGTAAGATTTGCAGTGTAGCTCACCTTGCACCAGCTTTTGAACTCACTGAATCTACTTTTACTACTTTGTACAAGGAGAGTGTGAAAGGAAAAGCTGCTCTACCTGGCTGGGCATCACTTCTCATTCTGACAGACACCCAGAAGGTGAATTTGTGGTCTGCAGCACAGGGAAGCAGCGTGGTTCTTCCCTCTCCCAAGGCGCTGATCCTGCCTGTGTTCCCAGAGCTTTTGCAGACTCGATTGTAATTTCTGAAAACGACCTGCAGCTAATGGGCAAAATTGACTTGGTGGTTGATTAGGTGAACTTGGGAGTGTGTGGTGCTGAGCCAGGAAGAGGGAGTGATCAAAGCCTTGGCACCTTGTTCGTATTCTTGTGGTCTTGGATGGACATTCTGAGCGTGTGTGTGCATAAAATAATGAGAGGTGAACCCAGTGGACTTGTTCCTTCCATAGTCCACATGAGCTAAAACCCACATGGAGTGGGAAGGTACAGTCACCTCTGCAGTGACATCTCTGCTGTCCCTGCTGTGCTCTGTGTGCTGCCTCCTCCCAAGACAAGTTTTCTCATGACAGACTCCAGTGCTGGATTTAGGAATGTTTTTATTTAAAGCATAAAATTTATATTCAAATTGTTAGAAATCAATACAAGAGCAGTTATGACTGCTTCCTTTGCTTCTCCTCCCATCTTCCAGCTCTGCCCCTGTTTCTGCATCCCGTTAATTGCAATTACTTACACTGTAGCTGTGAATGAGCAGAGAGGGAAGCCTGGGGTTGGGTTAATGAATTTTAGTACTGGGCTGTGTCAGATTGGTGAGCCCCCTCAGTGGAGCTGCTCCGGGAAGGATCCAGATAACCCCCAGGGATGAGCAGGAGCTGCAGCCCCAGCGAGTCCGTGCCCCCCGGTGGCGATGCTGGTGGGGTTGTGCTGTGGGCACGTCAGCTCGAAGCATCATCAGAAACCAGAGGGCAGCATCCACGTGAGCCAGTGCTGACCACTGCTGCCCACACGGGCTGGTCCCAAAACGAGCCCTGGTGGCACACGAGGCTCTGAGCCACCAAGCCTGGCACAAGCTGGCTCAGGGTGGCCGTGGCTGGGCTTTGCTGTCCGCTCCTTACGCGTGGTCAGTCACTTGGCTGGTGGCCGCGTTGCTGCCGAGCCCTTTCCAGGCGCGAAAGCTGAAGAAGGTGCTCACCCCGTAGGTGATCATCGTGACACAGGCGAAGAACTGGAAAAGGAGCACACGCCACGTGTGACCACGGTGGCTGCCCCACCCCTGGGCCCTCCCCTGCCCGCCGGTACTCACGGAGGCGGCGGCTCTGCGGTTGTAGTCCCACTGCCGCCAGGACGTGGGCTGCACGGCGGCCGCGCACGTCACGAAGGCGGTGATGTACAGCACGGTGGCCACGGCGTTGTAGATCATCAGCTGGGGCAAGCAAAGAGGAGTTTGTGAGGTCTGAGACAGGAACAAAAGACTCAGGTTCACATTCCTCCCCATTCCCCAGGAGAACACATTAAATGCTCCCCAAGTTGTGCTGGGAGGTTTTTGGATGACATCACAACTGCAGCAGTTGGTGACGGTAACTTTCTGGATTGACACAGGACTTTCTGGTTTGAGCATTTTCTAAGCAATTGAGGAGCAGAATGAAACAATGTCACTATGCAAAGTGCAGGGCACTTTGTTCCATCAGCCCAGAAGAGCCTGAAGCCTTCCCAGACCACCTTTGCAAGATGTTTCCCTCTTGGGATCTCCCCTCACTCCCTCTCGGCTACGCACCACAAGGGGCCAGGGGATCATGTAGAACTTCTGATGAAGCTGCAGGAGGTAAGTCACGAAGAAAAGGAGCGTTAGAATCCAGAAGAAGAGGGACACAAACATCACCCAGCCGTACGCTGCGTGCAGGTGGTACGTTGTGGCGGCAATGAGAGACCACACCAGTAAACCGAGCACCTGTGGGGTGAAACAGGGAACGTGTTCAGGGGCTGGTCCCTGCAGGTGGAACACAGAACATTGCAAGCCCAGGCACGCCAGCACCAAGAGCAGCCGGGTTCCCCTCACTCCAGGAAAGCAGCGGCACACTTGGCAGGGGAAGGGCTCCTTGGAAAGCCGCTCTGCCCCTGTGTAAGCCCGCACCACTTATTGTCATGGAAGAAACACAACAGCCTTTGTCCTGCCCGCGTCCAACGCCCTGGTGCTCGGCCGCCCTGACAATGCCTCCTTGTCTGTCACATCCATTTCTAACACTCGTGATCACAAAATATGTGCTGGGGAGAAACATGTATAGGGGGCTCCTGCAGGAGTGGGAGGTGGCACGTGTGAGCTGCCCTGCTCTGGCTGCTGGCGGGGGAAAGCAGGAGCCTGTTTAACAGTCTAAGCAAGGGACTGGAGAGGTGGGACCAGCTGCAGAGGTGAAAGGTCTCTGCTGTTGGTCTTGCTTCCATCTCTCATTCCTGACGCTCCTACAAGGCACCCCCACCAGCATCCTTTCCGGCCCCTTCCCGAGCGTTTGTCCCTGCGTCACACCAGCTCAGCCAGGAGCCAGGTGTGTGCCAGCTGTTCCACAGTGGCTGCTCNCGGCTGGGTCCGGGCTGAGCCCCGCGGCTGCCCCCGCCCCGCCACCCCGGGGCGTGCGGCGGAACCCCGCGCTGCGCTACCGGTGTCTGCCCGTGTCCCCGTACCGGGGTACCGCCGACAAAGGGCGGCCCCCGCCGTGACCGCCCCCGCTCCCCGCATCCTGGCGATGCTCTGCCTGGAGGAGCCCGGCTCACCGCGAGCTTTCTGTGCAGCCGTGTCCTGCTCGGTGCCCACCGGAGACATTGGTGGCCCCCAGCGCATCCTGGTGCCTGGCGTTGATCGTCTGAGGGGGCCGGGCGACACGCGTCTCCTTGTTAAATACTGGAATAATTTGGGTTGGAAGTGATCTTAGAGCTCCTCGTTCCAGCCTCCTGCCGTGCCACCTCCCACTGGACCCAGGTTGCTCCAAGCCCTTGACCTTGCTCTAACCTGGCCTTGGACACTTCCAGGGACGGGGCAGCCACAGCTTCTCTGGACAATCTGCACAGTGCCTCATCACCCTCCACTCCAGGAGATTCCTGCCAGCCCGTATCTCGGGTCGGTCCGGGTGCCTCTGGGTGGCAGCAGGACCCTCTGGACTCCCAGCCACTGCTCCCAGTTCGGTATCATGTGCCGAGGGTGCACCAGGCCCCGNTTTTTTTTTTTTTTTAATTTTCTTACTGTCCCTGGTTTATATGTATGTCTATATTACTCATATTTGTGGAAATTTGACCCTTGATTAACTCACTGACGACCAAATAAAGGCAGATCTGTCATGGGCCAATGCCATGTGTCCAGTTCCTTTTCAGTTCTCACCTTCCAACAATGCAGTTCCATTTCCTGAGTCTGCCTCTGCAGACAACCTGGTAAAACCTCTCCCATGCAAAGCACGCAGTAAGATTTGCAGTGTAGCTCACCTTGCACCAGCTTTTGAACTCACTGAATCTACTTTTACTACTTTGTACAAGGAGAGTGTGAAAGGAAAAGCTGCTCTACCTGGCTGGGCATCACTTCTCATTCTGACAGACACCCAGAAGGTGAATTTGTGGTCTGCAGCACAGGGAAGCAGCGTGGTTCTTCCCTCTCCCAAGGCGCTGATCCTGCCTGTGTTCCCAGAGCTTTTGCAGACTCGATTGTAATTTCTGAAAACGACCTGCAGCTAATGGGCAAAATTGACTTGGTGGTTGATTAGGTGAACTTGGGAGTGTGTGGTGCTGAGCCAGGAAGAGGGAGTGATCAAAGCCTTGGCACCTTGTTCGTATTCTTGTGGTCTTGGATGGACATTCTGAGCGTGTGTGTGCATAAAATAATGAGAGGTGAACCCAGTGGACTTGTTCCTTCCATAGTCCACATGAGCTAAAACCCACATGGAGTGGGAAGGTACAGTCACCTCTGCAGTGACATCTCTGCTGTCCCTGCTGTGCTCTGTGTGCTGCCTCCTCCCAAGACAAGTTTTCTCATGACAGACTCCAGTGCTGGATTTAGGAATGTTTTTATTTAAAGCATAAAATTTATATTCAAATTGTTAGAAATCAATACAAGAGCAGTTATGACTGCTTCCTTTGCTTCTCCTCCCATCTTCCAGCTCTGCCCCTGTTTCTGCATCCCGTTAATTGCAATTACTTACACTGTAGCTGTGAATGAGCAGAGAGGGAAGCCTGGGGTTGGGTTAATGAATTTTAGTACTGGGCTGTGTCAGATTGGTGAGCCCCCTCAGTGGAGCTGCTCCGGGAAGGATCCAGATAACCCCCAGGGATGAGCAGGAGCTGCAGCCCCAGCGAGTCCGTGCCCCCCGGTGGCGATGCTGGTGGGGTTGTGCTGTGGGCACGTCAGCTCGAAGCATCATCAGAAACCAGAGGGCAGCATCCACGTGAGCCAGTGCTGACCACTGCTGCCCACACGGGCTGGTCCCAAAACGAGCCCTGGTGGCACACGAGGCTCTGAGCCACCAAGCCTGGCACAAGCTGGCTCAGGGTGGCCGTGGCTGGGCTTTGCTGTCCGCTCCTTACGCGTGGTCAGTCACTTGGCTGGTGGCCGCGTTGCTGCCGAGCCCTTTCCAGGCGCGAAAGCTGAAGAAGGTGCTCACCCCGTAGGTGATCATCGTGACACAGGCGAAGAACTGGAAAAGGAGCACACGCCACGTGTGACCACGGTGGCTGCCCCACCCCTGGGCCCTCCCCTGCCCGCCGGTACTCACGGAGGCGGCGGCTCTGCGGTTGTAGTCCCACTGCCGCCAGGACGTGGGCTGCACGGCGGCCGCGCACGTCACGAAGGCGGTGATGTACAGCACGGTGGCCACGGCGTTGTAGATCATCAGCTGGGGCAAGCAAAGAGGAGTTTGTGAGGTCTGAGACAGGAACAAAAGACTCAGGTTCACATTCCTCCCCATTCCCCAGGAGAACACATTAAATGCTCCCCAAGTTGTGCTGGGAGGTTTTTGGATGACATCACAACTGCAGCAGTTGGTGACGGTAACTTTCTGGATTGACACAGGACTTTCTGGTTTGAGCATTTTCTAAGCAATTGAGGAGCAGAATGAAACAATGTCACTATGCAAAGTGCAGGGCACTTTGTTCCATCAGCCCAGAAGAGCCTGAAGCCTTCCCAGACCACCTTTGCAAGATGTTTCCCTCTTGGGATCTCCCCTCACTCCCTCTCGGCTACGCACCACAAGGGGCCAGGGGATCATGTAGAACTTCTGATGAAGCTGCAGGAGGTAAGTCACGAAGAAAAGGAGCGTTAGAATCCAGAAGAAGAGGGACACAAACATCACCCAGCCGTACGCTGCGTGCAGGTGGTACGTTGTGGCGGCAATGAGAGACCACACCAGTAAACCGAGCACCTGTGGGGTGAAACAGGGAACGTGTTCAGGGGCTGGTCCCTGCAGGTGGAACACAGAACATTGCAAGCCCAGGCACGCCAGCACCAAGAGCAGCCGGGTTCCCCTCACTCCAGGAAAGCAGCGGCACACTTGGCAGGGGAAGGGCTCCTTGGAAAGCCGCTCTGCCCCTGTGTAAGCCCGCACCACTTATTGTCATGGAAGAAACACAACAGCCTTTGTCCTGCCCGCGTCCAACGCCCTGGTGCTCGGCCGCCCTGACAATGCCTCCTTGTCTGTCACATCCATTTCTAACACTCGTGATCACAAAATATGTGCTGGGGAGAAACATGTATAGGGGGCTCCTGCAGGAGTGGGAGGTGGCACGTGTGAGCTGCCCTGCTCTGGCTGCTGGCGGGGGAAAGCAGGAGCCTGTTTAACAGTCTAAGCAAGGGACTGGAGAGGTGGGACCAGCTGCAGAGGTGAAAGGTCTCTGCTGTTGGTCTTGCTTCCATCTCTCATTCCTGACGCTCCTACAAGGCACCCCCACCAGCATCCTTTCCGGCCCCTTCCCGAGCGTTTGTCCCTGCGTCACACCAGCTCAGCCAGGAGCCAGGTGTGTGCCAGCTGTTCCACAGTGGCTGCTCGGGGCACATCCCCACTGCTGCCCCCACAACGCTGCCCCGAGGAGAGGGGACGAGCAGCTGAACACCCACCCATTTGCATTCATGTGACACCCGAGGTCCCGGGGAGAGCACCAGCGGGAGATTATTGTGGTTGCCTCCGATGCTGAAGCAACGGGGAGGTGATGCTGCTGCTCGGTTTGATGGTGCAAACACCCTTGGGCTCTGCTGAGAGCAGCCACCAAAGCCTGGGAGGACAACCTGGAGAGCTGGGAGTGTTTCAGGGAGCGTGAGAGCCCCACGAGCAACCCCAGCGCACCTCAGCTGGAGTCACTGCCTCACACACCCCCGACCCACCGGCTGTGCCCTGCGGAGATGTCCACCTGGATCAGCCCGTGCCTGCCACTGGGAACCACCAGGCATTGAACGGAGTTACCACCGGCAAGGGGTGTGAGGACAAGAATCCGAATTTTCCTCTGGCTTTACAGAGGGAAGGAGAAGAGAAGGGGCTGCAGTGTCTTGGGGTTGGGATTAACTAGGGTTAGACAGAGGAGATGGGGTCGGAGTGGCAGCCAGAAGGAACCCGGGCTATTTCCAGCTGAGGAAAAGCACCAAAGTGGGTGATGCCCTCCCCCCTCCGCTGTGCCCCCTCCCCGGTACTCACGGCCTGGGCGCCCATCAGCCCCCCGAGCGGCGAGAGCAAGAAGGAGCCGTCCAGGGCCGGGGGGGAGCCCGGGGAGACGCTCCGGGCGCGCGCGGNTGCTCTGCCTGGAGGAGCCCGGCTCACCGCGAGCTTTCTGTGCAGCCGTGTCCTGCTCGGTGCCCACCGGAGACATTGGTGGCCCCCAGCGCATCCTGGTGCCTGGCGTTGATCGTCTGAGGGGGCCGGGCGACACGCGTCTCCTTGTTAAATACTGGAATAATTTGGGTTGGAAGTGATCTTAGAGCTCCTCGTTCCAGCCTCCTGCCGTGCCACCTCCCACTGGACCCAGGTTGCTCCAAGCCCTTGACCTTGCTCTAACCTGGCCTTGGACACTTCCAGGGACGGGGCAGCCACAGCTTCTCTGGACAATCTGCACAGTGCCTCATCACCCTCCACTCCAGGAGATTCCTGCCAGCCCGTATCTCGGGTCGGTCCGGGTGCCTCTGGGTGGCAGCAGGACCCTCTGGACTCCCAGCCACTGCTCCCAGTTCGGTATCATGTGCCGAGGGTGCACCAGGCCCCGTCACGCGGGTGGTTGGAGCAGGCCGCGGCCCAGGGCTGGGCCCGGAGCTGTCCGCGGGGTGTCCAGAATGACCGGACACAGCAGCCCGGCTGGGATCGCCCATGGCACCTGGATACAATAACCGTTGTAGCGGCAGGTCAGGATGGCCGAGCGGTCTAAGGCGCTGCGTTCAGGTCGCAGTCTCCCCTGGAGGCGTGGGTTCGAATCCCACTTCTGACAGCTACTTTTGCGCCGCCCAGCGGCCGCTTTTGGCTGGGGAAGGCGGGTGGGGGCGTGGTTAAAAAAACCCACAAGGCAACAAAGCCGCGTAATTAAAAGCAATTAACTAATTAACTACGGGCGAGCGTAACGCAAAAAGGTACGACTTGTCAGAAGTGGGATTCGAACCCACGCCTCCAGGGGAGACTGCGACCTGAACGCAGCGCCTTAGACCGCTCGGCCATCCTGACTCCGCTGGGCACTCATTGCGGCCCGTGCTACAGTCTAGGGCGCTGTGCGAACGCTCCTCGGGCTCTGCCAGCGCCGGCGCTCTGAGCGCCTCCCCGGGGAGCCTTTTCTGATGCCCGACCACCGCGGGGTGAAAAGCCTTTTCCTAACACCCAGCCCAAACCTCCCCTGGTCCTTCAGCCCTTCCCTCCGGGTCCTGCTCCTGGTCACAGACAGCAGAGATCAGTACTGCCCCTCTGCTGCCCCTCCTGAGGAAGCTGCAGCCCACAAGGAGCTCTGCCCTCAGGATCCTCTTCTGCACGCTGAACAGGACAAATACCCTCACCCACTCCTCACATGGCTTCCCCTCTAGACCCTACACCATCCTCATGGCCTCCTTTGGATGCTCTGTTACAGCTTTAGATACTTCTTGTACTATGGTGCCCAAATCTGCTCCCAGAACTCAAGGTAAGGTGACAGAGCAAAGTGGGACAATCACCTTCCCATCCCGCAGCTTCATTTAACATTCCCAGTTCAAAGCAAAAATGTGATGGTTTGAGGCACAGCTGAAAATTTTGTGGCTTACATTTGCTGGAGACTAACAGCTCTAAATCAATCTGAAACTAGGAACTTTGGCAAGTGGAATTACAAGTTCTAAGAGCACATGCAAGCTCTTCTGTGCACTAGGCTGGTTCATGGGAGGCCATGCCTTCTCCTCCCTCCACCATGTGTGAGACAGGAGAGCCATGCTGGGGGAAGCCCTGTGGGAAGGCGGGCTCCCTGCTCAAATGCCTCCTGGTTACACAGAGAGCAGCCTGTGACTGACTGCTCATCAAATTGGCTCCAACCTCTGCGTAGGTAGGTGTGTGTTACACTGA
Organism: Rhipidura dahli; assembly: GCA_013399225.1. Lineage (NCBI taxonomy): Eukaryota > Metazoa > Chordata > Aves > Passeriformes > Rhipiduridae > Rhipidura > Rhipidura dahli. Next base: position 117,796 of record VXAC01008757.1, on the reverse strand, counting down.
ACTGACCTCAAACTCCTCTTTCTCACTCTTCATGAATGTAAAGATATTCCCACGTTCCAGCTGTGGAGTTCATGAGGAATAAAAGGATGTTACAAAAGAGAAGACAAGCTACAACCACAATCCTTTCAGAAATATATATATATATATACACCACAAGGAGACAGGAAAACATAAGAAAACAAAATATACTTTATTAAAATTAAGCATGTTAGCACCTCAGTGTAACCTGGAGAAGTCAAACAGTCCAGCAGGTAACCAGTCCAGCAAGGCCGAATGGCTGAACATCCTGAAGTGCATCCCAATGGTAGAAAAAGTACCATGACTGTCATGACATGCACATTCTCAACAAGCTCAGATGCACAACCAGCCTCGTTCACAAGGAAGGGTGTTGTGCTGCCTACTGTCTTGATGGGAGCATTGAGAGCTGCTGGACCAATCACATATGTTAGATCCAATGGTGGAGCAGGTATCTTCTTGTCCTACAAAAAAACCTCAAAAACAAACCCAAAACAACAAGCCAAACCAACCAAACAAAAAAACTGCTGCTAACTCGACTCGCAGAAAAATCAGTATAGCACAGAGCTGGAGAGCTACATCTCAGATTGGAGAATAAATTAAACTGAAGTAACAGGAAGTACTTAGTACATGGATAGACATGTAGTATCCTTACAGCTGACCACCCAACTTGGCACACACGTTAATAAAAAATGACCCATGCATCACATAGCAGGCTGTGACAACCTGGAGCTGAACGGGCTTCAGGATCTATAGAGAAACCTCTGGCTACAAATCCCACGGTGCCCTTTTGCTCAGTTGTATACAGTGTTGAAGCTGATGGTTGTAAAGCTACATTAGCCAGTGTTACAAAGATTACATAATTTCAAACTAAAGGTACTTTTTACACTTAGAAAATACTTCTATAAAATTTAGTAAAAGTGACTTCCCAATCTACTGAGTGCAATGCACTCTGGTTCCAGAAGGATCTCATTGACCCAGGGAACACCCAAGAATTCTTCCCTTGAAGGTGAATATGGGCACACTGTGGTGAAGTGCCTTTTGTTCTCAACATCCATCGTCATGGGCCCATTGCCACAGGGCTGTGCTGGGGCACCAGATACTCCCCTTCTCCTCCTCCAAACCGCTGAGGGATCTGTTCCACTGGCTAGGCTGGTAGTGCATAACCAAGCCAAACCTGTGGCTTTGCTATCCTCACTCCACTCTGTTTCTAGCCAACGTTGATTTGGTTTCCTGTTGCAGAAAGTGAAGGGACTGATGCTGCCTAGAAATGGAAACTACACAATCATTCCACATAAGATTTGTTACAATACTCTTAAATCTTGGTTTAGAACACACAAGCAGGTTTTAGTATGGTCTTGCCTAATGTACAGATTATTAGTCATGCCAACTAGTTTAGGATTAGACAGGAAAGGTTTGCAACCACTGCAGGTAAAGTCACTTCTGTTTCATCCTGGTTCTCTGAGTGAAAGCCAAGGATTAAAATTCCAATGTGTTACAAAGCCTCCGTTTCATTAGAGGGAGTCTTAAGCCAATGAGATAAACTACAGCTGTCAAATGCCACCGGGTTCTTTGTACCAGACTGTAATCCTTACTGGTGTCAAGAGCATTGAGACATCTGTAACCAATACGCACACGCTGCGGAGAAAGCAGAAACTACACGGTACAAGAACACTCTTTAATCTGGGGGTTCTGTCACGCTAGGAAGAGCAGTCTTTTATGGCATCAGTAATTTACTGAAGAAACACGTCACCCTGAGAGGGTTTCTAAAGCTTTCCTCCACTGAGCAAGGCTGAACGCGACATCACCGACCATTCCTATGATGGGTACAGTGCCCACGGCAGTCGGACACGCCTTCTCCAGGGTAGTGTTGCTGTTACCTCACTTGACACAGAGCGAGTTTTATTTGCTGAAAACTGATACCCTACGTCCACTTAGTGACGACTCGGGTCCCATCCACGCTACGAGCAGCGCGTTCCGACACTGCCGGCACAGAGCGGGTTTGATGGGCCCGGTGTGAGGTGACACCGGACATAACGTCGGGGTGATAACGGCGCTGGGCACCGAGCCGATTCAGTCCAGGCAGGGGAATCCGATGGCGAGGCCTTGCCCGGCTGGGAGCTGCTGTGGCGTGGGCTGAGCCGGGCACTGAGGGGCCGCGGTCCATCCCATCTCTGCTCTGCCCGGCACCGCACCGAGGGCGGCGGAGGCTCCGGGATGGAGAGCCCCGCGCCGGGCCGGGCCCCGGCAGCCCTCAGAGGCCGTGGCGCTTGCGGGTGCCGGCGCTGGCGGCGTGGAGCAGCCGGTCCTTCTCGCGGATCTCCTCGCGAAGCTGGGCCTCGGCCAGGCGCAGGCGACGGATGCTGCCCTTCATCTCCTTCATCTTCACCTCCAGCAGCGCGATGATGTCGCGCTGCTCGTTCAGCTTCCTCAGCAGCTCCTCCGACGTGGTGCCCGACGACAGCGAGTACGAGTGATCGGGGGGGCCGCCCTCCACCGGGTTCTCCTCCCCCGCCGCCGCCGCCGCCGGTACCGGCA
>VXAC01008757.1:98893-114895 GCA_013399225.1 Rhipidura dahli | reverse complement strand
CGTTAACGGTCCCGCCATGGCCGACGGGCGACCCCGGGCCGGGCCCGGCCTCCGGCGCAGCGGCCGCCACAGCCTGCGGGCGGCGGCCCAGGTGCCAGAAGGGATCCGGGAGGGCGGGAGCAAGGGAAGGACAAAAAGAAAGAAAGGAGGAAAGGAGAGTCGCTGTCGGGATCGACCATCCCGTGAGACTCGCCCGGCGCCGCCCGCCCGGTCGCGCTCGGTTTGAGACAGAACCGAAGCCCCTGGAGCAGGAGCGGAGGCCGCTCTCTCCCGTGGTCGCATTTAATCGTGGGAAATGGGCCGACACGTCCTGACTTTGGCGCTGGCCGAGTAACCCTCGGCGGGTGTAGGTCGCGGCTGTGCTCCGAGGCCACTCAGGATTTTGTCCACACGAGGGTTTTACGCTGAAACCCACCTGGGTGATACCCGAGCTGAATTGTCTCGCGTCCACACGTGAAGTGCTACTTTTGCCAAAAAGTCAACGCGGAATTTCTCTTTGGAATTTGGAAGAAGTTTCTTATCAGTTGGCTTAGCTTGTTATTAGAAGATGAGAGGTGGATGCATTTGATGTTGCGGTCTTTAATAATGAAAATACTAGTTTTGATTTGCTTGTCTTTTGATTTCTCTCTAGACTGGATCGGGTCAAGAAAACAAGAGTAAATCTGTCAGAAGCACCTTGGCGAAGCAGAGACAGGCAGTGTTCCCTGATCTCAAAAATGGCACACCACGGCTTCTACTCAAGAGAGTCATGCAGAACCGTAAGTGTCTTTTTTTCAGGAGAATTGAGAACAGAAAGACAATGCCTTGGTAGAGTTGAGGAAACAGGGGGTGTTCCTTGATAGCCCATTATCCTTTCCCTGTTACATGGGACAGGAATCAGATTGTTGTATGACTGATTTATGTAACAGGAATCACTGCAGGGCAGCTGAGTGGGATACAACTGTCTGAGACACCAGGCCTTGCACTGGTGAAATTGTAGCTTTGAAGATCCTCTTCAAAACCATCTTCAGGTGGTCTTCTTATCCTGGTGTCTGAGCCCATAATCCTGGTGCTGACTTTGACTGTAGGATCAGGTGTGAGTTACAGAGGCACATTCTGCTGCAGTGCAGGGAACTCCCGTGCTGCCATCTGTCACTGTTGGCTTCCCCGGAGTAGAACCCAAACAGTTTTCACTAGATCTTTATTGTAACCCATTAATAAGTGTAATTTACAGCCTGTAGTGTAGATTTGACAGTCTGCTGCATTTTGGTGCTCTTGCTGTATTGCATCTTGGATAGGAAATGTTCTGGTTTGTTGGCAGAACCCCAAGTTTCACCTGTGGCACCTCAGATATCTAACCATAAAGACACGGAAGAAGCTCAATCAGAAGTCCCATCTAAGAGGGTTTCAAGCATGTAAGTAGGGGTTTTTTATAATTTTCACTTTTATTGCAATGCCAGGTATATCTGTAGTTCCTGTGGTGGGACTGGGGAGCAGGACTTCTCTACTTGTGTTTCAGTGATCAGGGTTGCATCTGGTCAGGTGGGGTTATCAGAAATGTCTCTCCAGCTAGGTTTGTTTTGGTAGGGGGGAATTGCAGCTGCCAGATGTTGCTACTGAGGACACATCTGTCAGCGTGTTCCACATGACAAAGAAGAGAAGGAAACTCAGCATTTCTGAATTTGAGAGAGCAGCAGAGAGACGACTTCCCCAGTACCAAGGTAAGGCTGCAGTCAAGGATTATCTTGTTCAGTGCTGCATTTGCTGTCAGCTGGTTCTCACCTTCTCAGCTTGGTTGTTAGGAGCTGCCCAGCTGGGCAGTTGTAGGTTTGGAATGCAGATTGCAATATCTCATGCAAAGAGGATAATGGAGAAAATAAAATCCTGCCCTATCAAATGTAAAATAAAACTTTTTAAGCCAAGTTCTAGGCTCTGTTACAACTGTTTATAACTTCTTGACTACTTTTGCAGCTTGGTGCTTTTTGAGTTTTGAGGTGTCTCCAGAGGAAGCAATCCCTGTCTTTCTCTCAGTTCTAGAAACTTTAAAATACAAGCAGTTGCATACTTTCCATTGCAATTATATAAAATAATTATAGAGTTTTTTGTGAGCAGAACGGGTGTGAGTTCCAGTTTCATCAAGAGTTTGTGGAATAATTAATCTGTGCTTCTAAAGCTCCAGATATGTTCGGGTTGGGTTGCTGAAGGGTGGTTGTGACCAAGGCCTAACATCTTGCTATCAGTGTGGTAAAATTAAAATTATTAAGTATGAGGGTATATGCCATGTTAAATTTTCATTGAAATAACTATTTTCTTACCCTTTCAGAAATTGCTTATTAGATTTCTAATACGCAGTTCTGAAATGTAGACATGAAATAGTGAAGCAATCCTGTCACCTAATTCTGTTTGCATCAAAGTGTGACTTTTGAGGATTGTAGCATGACTGTCTCTGAAAAGAGGAAGATCCTTTGGGATGTTCCTTTAGCCTCTTGTGTAAAGGGTAATTTCTCAACTAATGTGCCATCAACTTTTTCTAGCTCAGTCAACGTTGGAGACCACAATTATGACTCGGTGAGTTTAACCTAAAATGTCTTCTGGCTGTCCCAAGTATAGCTGCCTTCCCTGATCAGTTCTGAAGTGGTGAAGAACAGTGCAGATACCTGGGTTCATGTTAAAGACCTGTGTTAATGTTAGCAGTAACACATTCATCTGCCCCCCTGCTGATGGAATTTGAAGGTGTTGCACCACACACTTTCTGATTTTCAGAAATTGTGGCTCTGCACTGTATGCCTGGGTTGGTCTAGCTTGTATTGCTACTGTTGCTCCTCTTTTTACTTGCTAGAATCATTCCTTTTTTCCTTCTGTTTTCATGCTTCTGACAGTAAATCAGTATACCTTAGAATATTATCCCTGCCTGTTAATAGTTTCATCACATCAGTTGCATCCATGCAGTATTTTCTGGACTTTAAAAGCTTTTTAGCGAGTCAAAGAAATTACTTTCCTGTGTTGCCTGTGTACTTTGCAAATGACCTGGCCAAAGTCAGCACATTATTTCACCTTTCTCACTGCAGCCCTTGCCTGGGGTGCTGCACAAGATGCTTCCTGGGGCTGCATTCTATACTTCTGACTTTGAACCCTCTGAACCCCCTTTTTACTTGGGTTACCTGGAGAGAGGGACAGAAGGTTAGTGAGCATGGCCAGTCTCCAGGGTGCAAAATGCCTCCAGTGAGAAACATCTTTTCCTGTGCTTTATGTGTTACTATCAGCTCCCATCTCATAACAGTCACAGTGTTGGTAGCTGTACTTTGCTGAGAGTATTGGTACTAAGTAGCTTCTTAGACTTGTTGGGAAGTCCTCCAACCACCCCATTGTCATCTAGAGTATGTCTTTATTCTCAAACATTTGTTTTCCCTTTTTTTGTTATTTAAGATTTTTTAATTTTATCAACCCTTTGTCAGTTGTAGTGTTGCAGTGTAAGGCTGGTAAACCTTACTTTACTAACCTTACTACTCAGGGAGGCTGTAAACCACTCTGCTTACTGATCTCTGTGATACATATTGTGATGCTGGTTGATACTATGAAAATAAACAATTCATTTAAAGACTGTCATATAAACTTCAAGAACTTTTTGGGGAAATTTCTCCCAGTTCTGCAAAATCTGTGTCGCTATTAGTGCCATCATGTCTGTATTCTGAGGGTAAAAGGGTTGTGTGATTTTGACAAATGATTTCTTCCCTCTTTTTGCAGATCCCTTCGTATGTCTGTGGGTTCCTTGATGGCCCCAGACACTGTGGAGAAGAGGGGCTTGCTCCGGAGGCCTAAAACCCGCAAGGCTGTTGACATGCAGGCTTTTGAAGGCAGAGTGGAACAGAACCTGCTGAAGAGCACAGGTTTCTTTTGTGTTGTTACTTCTTATTTAGGAGGCAGGGCCTTAGGTAAAGGGGCTTTTAGAAGCAGTTACTGAAGCATGGTCTGTATTTTAGAATTTAAAATTTGGTAACACATTTGAAGAAATAGAGTGGGATTTGGGAAGCAAGATTAGAAAGAGGCTCTGCCTTGGCAGTTCCTTTGGTTCTATGTACTTAAATATGTGCTTTGCCCTGTTTGGTAATTTAAGCCACAGGAATTGTTTGGGATCATCTTCATCTGTGGATACTGAGGTCTCTTTTGGTTTGGTAGGGACAGCTGGGGGCACTGAAATGGGGTCATAGAGTTTCAGTGTTTGATTTGTTGAGGATGAGTAAAATTTGGTTGAATGACTGAAATTTTGAATTACACAAGTCTTGGTAGTAAAGTGTGTCCTTGAACAGTTTTTCACGTAAAATTTGTTTTAAACTTCCTAAACAGGACAGAACTATCTTGTGGACTCACAGTCTGCGTCTGGGATTCGAACAAGCATCCTGACAAGTGATGCAGAAATGATGATGAATAGCACCGAGCTCTTTCTTCAGTCCCAGCTGGATGAACAGAGCCAAAATAAACTTTCTGATCTTGAACCCCAGCTGTCAGACTCGAAAACTTCAGCACAGAGGAGCCCAGTTTCTGATGTAGATCAAGAGGAAGCAAGGCCAGAGGGCCTGGTATCCAGTGTGGGCACAAATGAGGGAAGGATCCAAAGACACTCCAAGAACTCAAGCCTTGATCGTGGGCATGTTGACAGAATGTTACATGTATCTACAGAAACACCTGTAAAACAGCAAGAAGGTAAGCAGGATCATTCCCAGCAGAGTAACCCAATGGAACAGGTTTCTTTTCCTGAAGAGGAAGTGGTTTGCAGTGAGTACTATGGGTTAAGGCTTAGGCTTAGCAGGTATTATCTGAAGTCACAGAGTGGTTGAGGTAGAAAGGGACCTCAAGGTTTTCTCTAACCCCTGTGTTCTGGCAGGGCCACACAGAGCAGGTTGCCCAGGACCCTGTCTAACTGGCTCTTACGAGTCTCCAAGGGTAACGACTGCAAACCCTCTTCCTTATGTTCAGATGGAGCCTTCTGTGTTCCAGTCTGTGCCAGTTGCCTTTTCTCCTGACACTGGGCACCACTGGAAAGGATCTAGCTCTGTCTGCCTTACACCCTAACTTCAGACACTTGTGTATATTGGTGAGATCTGCCCCCAGCTTTTTCTTCTCTTGGCTGAACAGTCCCAGCTCTCTCAGCTTGTCCTTCTAGGAGAGAAGTTTCAGTCCCTTAACTGTCATGATGGGCCTTTGCTGGGCTCTCCACTGGGTCCATCTCTCCTTTGTACTGGGACCCCAGAAGTGGTCACTCTAAATTGGTCACAAAAAATGAGATAATATGTAGGACATGTAGACAGACGTGGAAGGAATCTGGAAATTCATAGTCCAGACCTTCACTGTGATGTGCTCACTTATTTGTCACAGCCAGCCTCTTTGCTGTCTCCAGGGCCTTAAAAATCCTTGGACAGAAGCAGTTGCCTCCCTGCTCACTGTACCAATGCTTTGCAATTCCTATTGTTTGCCAGTTTTTCTTTGGTGTCTTTTACCTTTCTTTGGCATTCATTTCCCTGGCCTTGTCCTGGTTGTGTAAATAGGAACACATTTTTCCTCACACTGCTTGGACCAGGCAAAAGTTTTTTCAAAAGGACAGGGAAAGGAATCAACAGAAAAAGGTTAGTTGCCCAGACATGCTCAATGGCAGGCATTTTTAGGACAAAAGGATAGATAATGGAGAGAAAAGTGTGGAGGATGTGGAATAGGGGACTGCATCAAATGAGAGGAAGATGAGGGGGAGTGAGCATATGTTTAAGATGCTGGAGTTAGTAATGCATTAATGTCAGAAGTTAATGGTGACCTAGTTCTCCTGCTCTACCACAGGAGGCTGCTGTCACTGTTACTCCTGAGTGTCAACTGAAAAGCAGTTGCAAGGATTCTTCCAACTGGTTCCTAAGATTCAATACAAACTCCCTAAACTGCTTCAAGTATACACAAGTGTTTCTTGTGTGTCTTCTTCTCCCTGTTTGGTTTTTTATTTACCAGGAAAGCTAAAAGAGATTTAAAAAGCTACCAGGAGACACATTAATGGTCTGTTCTAGCTGTTTATAGATGGAGCTCCTCTTTGTCCTTCAGAAGTTCAAGTAAATATTTGGAATCCCCAGTCACTGTAAATCTTTCCAGCGTGTCTGTGAGAGAAGTTGTGTCCTATATAATTGAAGACCTAGAAATAAGTGATACAGAAGAAGAGATGATTAATACAGTGAATGGAGTGGAACAGGAAAAGATTTTCCGAGAGGGTAAGAAGTGCTTTGAGTGTAGAAAGGGAATGGAGTATAATCTGACTGAAACAGAGTTTTTCAGGTGACTTACTTGCAGAGTAAAATAAGACTTAATTGTACATAAGATGCTGGAATTGAACATTTCCAGACAAGCTCTCTAAGAGCAGCCTGTGACTGGAAGTGTAATAAAGGTTCATATGTTTTGACAGGTCTGTAGTACTGCTCAGCTTCCCATAGGGAAGATGAAGAGCTCTCTCTTGGCAAAGAACACTTCTGGCTAATCTAAGCTAGTTAATATTTCACTTCACTTTAGGCCCTGTGTTGATGTAAGCAGCCCAATATTCTGGTTAGTGAGAGTGATATAACTGATTTTTGCACCACCTTTGGCCAGATTTCTTTGTGCCCTTCACTTGGGCTTGGGGTCCCGAAAGTTCAAGACCTTGCAACACTTGTACTTTTGAGTGTGTAAGTCACTGGAGAGGATGGTTAAAGTTTTGGTTCTGGACTCAGCCAAGATTTCCAAACCCTTCAGCAAGTGACAGCATTATGAGAGTGCCCAATTTTCTTGAATTACCTGTGTGGGTTTCTGCTTAACTGAGCTACATACTAACAGATATGTGGACTGTACGTGTAGTATAAAGAAAAAAGAAATACTTAAGTAGTCAGTAGCTCAAGTTTTTAAACACAAGCAGGTCGTGGGCCTGTATATTTCTCATCCTGCCTGCCCGAGGCTTGTCCAGGATGCTTAAAACCACTCTAGGCTCTCTTTGTAATGCAGTGTATCTCTTACAAAATTGTTTATTCAGAAACCGGAGGAAATGAGGAGGAGAATCTGAGCACAAACTCCAGGCATTGTTAGATTTAAAGGAAAATAATTTGGTGTTCTACACAATCACCAAAATTGAGACTAGCTATAGAGATGATAGATCTGGAGGAGCTCTGCTTACTGTAAGTAAAATTCCTTCATTGGGATCTGATGTGCCCCTAATTAGGTAGCTGTGGAGCAAACACAGGAAAAGTTGGGCATTTCTCAGCTGTAAAGGGAACTGCATTTGCTTTTCTTATTCACAGCTTATGGCTGAGTTTATTTATCACAAATAAATTCTGGTGGAGGTTAAACTGTGTGCTGGTGGTTGGTTGGGGGTTTTTTTTGTAGGTAAGATGTATGATAGAATTTTTTATTTTAGCTGCAGAATGTGGTGCAAGTGCTGGATATTCTGAACATTTGGAGAAGAAACTGGCTGAAAAAGCAGAATTGCAGATACCTGCAGCACAGGACAGCAGAGGTGAAACAGAAATGGCTCCTTCAGTAGGAGAGGAACTGGCAGAAGGCAGCATTGGAGCCCACAGCTCTCCCAGAGCTGGTGAGGACACCTCTAATACTGACAGCTCTCTAGTGCCAAAGATCTCTCATGCTGCATGACTGGCATCAGTGCTGAGACAGAGACTTAGTTTCCTTTGCTTTCTGGAATCTGGGCTAATTACTGGGGAAATAGCAAACCAGTTTTATCATTTTAAGCTGGAAGACTGCATTTTATTTTAAGGGAAACCAAAATTGTACTAGTGGTAGTGTTTAGAAATGTATAATTACAGCAGGTTTCTTTGATTAAAATTTACTAGTGGAAGTTCCAGAATTGGGCAAAGATACTTGTTTCAGTGCTTTACTTTTCCTGTTTTGGAAATCTAGAACGTGAGATTACCAAAGGCACTGGAGCTGAAAGTCTGAGCAGGCACTCTCATGCCTTTTCCTCATTTGATAAACCTGGGATGACTCCATTAGATGAAAGTGATGAACCAGGAGATGAGCTACAGGACCAGGCTATCGTGCTTGAGTTGGATAATTCAGTGGAAGAGCCTGCTGAGGATGAAGCTGGAGACCCTGCAAGTCAAGGTAAGGAACTCTTGCAGCAGTAGCAGAAGGCAGTTGGAGAAATTTTTCCTCCTAGACTGAAAAACAGCAGAGGTTAATAATGTTATTAACTGTTTAGTCCATCAGAGAGTGCAGGGGAAACTGTTGGCTGCTGTTTCTAGGGCCAGATCATTACTGGCTCATCAGGTGCTTCAGAGACCAAGATCATCTTGTATTTTTTGAGGTGAAGGTAATGGAAGTGCACAAAACAAATGAAAACTGAGTGCAAAGTGGGTTTATACAGTGACAGAGGGATATCCTTCACTCTGTTCTTCTTTGTGTCCTGACTCCTAATTTCTTGCCAATTTTTTAATGTCTTACCATTGAACTGGTGTTTCCACAGCCACTTATGTGACTTCAGACTTGAAACCTAACTTAGAACCCTGTATTTTGTATGTGTAGTTCCAGGTTTCCTTTCCAGTTAACAAAAGGAGTAGCCTGGTTTTCCAGAAAGCTGAGAGAAAGTGTCTGCTTCTGAACAGTTCTTTAGAAACTGCATTGGTCTGCCCCAAGAGTGCTGATGCCTTTTGGAAGAACAAATGCATCAGACTGAGTTGTCTTTGATCAAGGCCATGTTTGAGAATGCCCAGAATGTATTTTAGTGATTTCTCTTGGAAATGGTCTTAGTCTTTTGGAGAACAATACACCCTGAAGTATAAAGCTGAACAAAGGACATCCTAAAACCCCATTGCTAAAATCTTGGGCATATTCAGCTGTAATGAAAATATCTATGTCTGTGTGTATTTGTGCAATGTGCACAAACTCAACAGTTGAATTGATAGCCAAAAGAAAAGCTGTAGGTGTTCTTAGGGTGTCTACAGTTGTGCTAATATGCTTATCTTGTACACAGCTGTATGAAGAGGTGGAAAGATCTGGCCGCAGATCTCACTGATAGGGTGGAACAGTAAGAGTAGCACCATACAGGTGTAATTGGACAAGGGGAGGAAGAAAAGGGGAAGAAATTATGTCCTTTTGTCATAAATTTTGCCTTGGAAACCTCAGCATGACCAGTCCCTTTCCCTACATCCTGCTCCCTTGTCCCTCCAGTGCACAGAAATGTGTATTCAGAAGAAGCTAATGCACAGTAGTTTCACCCAGCCCTGCTTTCTCTGAGAGACTTCTGACCCTTTCAGCTGAGGAGTTTAACTCTCAGTAGTCCCTGAAGCCTCCAGTAGCTGGGCTTGGCTTCTCTAAGAGGACAGGTGTCCAAGCCCTTTTAAGGGATCTTTGGGAAGTGGACACCATTACCAGGTAGGCTGGATTATTGGGCTGCACTCAGCTTCCAAGGGAAGCTGTCAGGCAAGAAGCCCTGTGTGATCACTCCTCTTCTGGACAGGAAGCTGCTCAGTTTTTCTGTTAACATTGTTTTCTTTCCTGCTTTCACTTGTTAGGAAGTGAAAAAGTGCAGGAGTGAAGTTAGACAATGCAGATTAGACTTGGAGGAAACTGCTATGGGAACATATGAGATGCTGGTAACAGGAGCCTTGCCTGGAGTGAGTTATGAAAATCTGCAAAGAGGGAGAAGTTTATAGTCTGGCCCTTATATTGTGAGTCTGTAGCTCATCTTGTCCCTTTGTTCAGGAGAATTTGCCAGTGGCTTAGCAAGATGAGACTTTGAAGATCTCTGCTTAAAAATGCTGAAGCTTTGTGGCAGCCTAAGTTAACCCAGCCATCAGCCCCTGCAGCCTGGCCCTGAGTATGTGTGTCCCTGCAGCCTGCCCAGCCAGCTGGGCCAGCACAGGGGCCTGAGGGGAGCCACCAGCCTGTGTGGCAGGAGCTGTGGGAGTGGCACTGAGGAAGCCAGCAGCTGTGCTGGCTCAGGGTGCTGTGGGGACACAGCCAGCACACAGGCAGTGTGACCAGGACCAGGCATGTGGGGAGCTGGCTGGGTTTCTGCTGCAGTAGCACTGCTTTCTCCAGGAGCTCTGGAAAGAGACTGCAGTTCCTCAAATACATTTTTCCCCAGAGGTTTCCATGAAGACTCCTCCATTTGTCCGTGCTCCAGCCTACAACCCCCTGCTGTCACCTCCCCATGTTGCAAAACCTGCTGCTCCCAGGTAAGCCTAAGCCACGTCCAGCAGTGACCTGGCAGAAGTGGGGCTGGGAGGAGAGCAGAGCCCGGCTTTGCCAGCTGCTCTGAAGGCTTTGGTTCTTTCACTGCTGTAGCAGCTGAGTGAAGAGGGAATTGAGTGAATGTCAGTGCTCTTCCAGAGCAGGTCTGATGCCTTAAGGCTTTCCAATGAACATCCTTGTAATATTTTCTTGTGCTGAAGACCAAAACTTTTCCTTCAGGAAAAACTTTAGGAGTTTTTCAATTGGTAGGCCACTCTGGAGTCACAGACTCGAGTATGAGATGCAGAGGCCCTTGCAGGAGAGGGGGAATTACAGGTCCCCAATCAAGTTCTTAATAGTGCAGAAGGATTCTCTGCAGAGCAGCCTCCCCTGTCCACATATGCAGAGGTGATTTGTGGTGCCTCAAACTTTGTGCATTACTGGAAAGGGAATACTGCAGGGATGCACTGGAAACTGCAGTCATGTATTGAAGAAAACTCCATTTTGCTGGCAATGTGTTACATGAGCATGCTGGAAGCAAGGGAACTTGAGCCTGGATTGCTTCTCTCCAAGGCTGTGATGCCATGTGAACTCTTTGCAAACTGCCCTGTTTGGGCATGAGAGTTTTGAAGAATTGGGAGGAGAAAGAATGAAGAGCTCAAGATAGTTCTTATCCCTTCCAGTTCAGCTTAGGATTTCTCCAAACTCAGCCTGGTGTTCTCTGCCTCTCCCCTGGCCTTGTTCATTCAATGTGTGAATTTTCAACTTCCCTCAAAGGTCTCCCCTGCAGCTCTTGCAGCCTAAGACAGTTCCAAAGAGATTGAGAGCATCCCAGAAAAAACCACGTGAGCCTCAAATGCCAAGTAGTTTGATAAAGGAGATATTCAGACATTTTGTTAAAATGCCAGTGACCAGAGATGCATTCAAAATTGTTGAAAAATGGTAAGTAGCAACAAACCGGTCTTTCCATTATTTTTAGTGTTGGGTTTTTTTTCTTCCTTTCCTGAAGTAATAAATCCGTTTGGAGTGCTGCTGACAAGCTGACAGCCCTCTCTCTTCAGCTGGAAAGAGTCTTGGGAGGCCTGATAAAAATGGGCAGAAATGTGCAAAGTGCTTTGGGCTGCTGTGTGGATATCTGATCAATGCAGCCTTGCAGGAGCATCTGGATTTTGTCCCAGCAAATTGTACCAGTCACAGTCTTGTCATTATCAGTTTCAATGGGCAGGATGGCTCTGGACAATGGTCATTGTGCTGGGCACAGTGAGGGTGTGCAGTGTTCCAACAGAATCCAGGTTTCTCAGCTTTTTGAATCCTTCTACCTTGTTGCCTTCATGAGTAAAATCTGTGCATTTTTTGAACAGGGTCACTGCAGTAGCCAGTAGTCTGACCCTCAGTGCTGATTTCTCTCTCGCTGGTGTCAACCCCTGTTCCTGCATGTGTGGAAAGTTTGGGAAAGGTTCTGGTTGTCAGATGTGCAGCTGTTTCACAGCTGTCTCGGCAGTGAAGTTCCAGGAAGCTTGGGCTGAGAAGCCAAGCTTTGTCCGTGGGCTGGAGAGTTTCTTCTCCCCCAGCTTTCCCTGGCAGGCTGGGACCTGCACAACGAGCAGCTGTAGTGCAACTTGCCCTGCAGAAGTGGGCGAGTAGATGGTGTTCACATGCTTCAGTGTGATCTGATTTCCCTCCTCATTGTTACCTCAGCTCCGAGAGATTCTTCCAGCAACTGAGCAATGATCTGGAAGCTTACACCCACCATGCAGGGAGGAAGACAGTGGAGGCAGCTGACCTGGAAGTCCTCATGAGAAGGTAATGGTAGGGTTGTTACTAATCTGCAGTGGTGGTTGGTGGTGCTTTGATAGCCCAGTAACACGTGGTTGTTACCAGGGTGTGCACCAGCAGTTTGCACAGTAAATGTGGATCTTGAGATTTACTCTGTGTGAGGCCACTTCTATCCAGGAGGCACCCATGGACTTGGGTGGCACCACTCAGTGACAGTGATGGTGGAGGGGCAAGAGGAAGTAGTGAAGGGTTGTGAGTGCAAGGAGTCATCTGAGGAACCAAGAGGAGAGGGATTTGTGTAAGGGTGAAGCAGTAATGTCTGGGAAATGAATAGAAAAAGTAGAGAAATGCTAAAAGGGAGGCTGGGTTGCTCTGTTTGCATCCTCCAGTGATCTCTTTGCTAAAAGCACCTGCAGCTGACACTGTGAGCGTTTTCACATGTCCTGCTGTCTGTTTTGGTGACGTGCTCTTCCGAACAAAATACACCTGTTCCTGCTGCTACACAAGCTGATACTTGGGATCCAAACTGACAGTTCCTCTTCAGGGCAGAAGAAGAAGCCTCCAGCCCAGGCAGCCAGGGCTGGCCTCTCGTAACAGCGACATTCCTGGACATTCCAGCAATCTGGAAGAGCTGTTTTCAGAGCTGCCTCACTGGTGCTCTGTCCTGTGAACTCCCCCAGCTATCCCATCTCCTGCCTGAATTCACTTTGTTCTGTTACCAAAACACAAGGGATTTATTCTTGGCTTGGAAGCCCACTGTAAAACTGTGAGGCCTGAAGCAATCCACCACTTTTCGTTTACAGTCATTACTCCATGTTGTTGTTCTTGCTCTCCACTGTAAGAGTTTCAAATGTGATGTTAAAGTCACCTGGGGGATAGTGCAGGGCACAACTGATGACATAAGCTTTGCAGGGGCCTCTGTAGGTAGGTCTGGTGCTGCTGCTTAAAAAGAACAATTTATTGCTGTCCTGAGCCAGAGATTTCATTTTCCCACCTGGCAGGTGTGTGCTGAGGTTGGTATGAGCAGCCCAGGAGGTACAATGGGTTAGTTGTCCTGGTTTGAGAATTCCATGTACTTGTTGTTTCAACTTGTTCTAGATGTATTTATACCTTTTTACTGCCTCATAAAGAGATCAGGAATTGTTGCTGGCTCATGCATAAGAACAGTATTTCTGTTCCTTCCACATGGGAAGTGTGAATAAATGCTGCACTTTTTTTCTTTCTACAAGACTGGGAGATGCTGATTTATTCGGGCCAGTCAGCTAAATGGTGTACTGGAAAATTACATGGCCTACACAGTTGGCAAATGCCAACCACCTCTGAGTTGTGACTGTAAAAAAATCTGGGTACTGAGCTATTTCCTTCTGTCACATCATTCTGTGCACGTCTTCAAATGGTAGAATTTATCCTATGGTAGGTGGATTGTGAATTTAAAAAGCAGTGAGCCTCTACTTTGGTCCTGATCAACACAGACGAATATCCCCATGGTAAACAGTGGGAAGCTCTGTGGGAAGCTGGTCTGCAGGAACCCTCTGGGTCTGCTCTGCTGTGTGGGCAGTCCTGGCATTGCACCATGCACAGGAGCTGAGAAGCTGCCAGCAAACACGAGTCTGGAGCTGTTTTCACAAGCAGCCAGGGCATTTCAGCTCTTAAATGCAAAAACATCACTGCAAGAAAACCTTCCTCTGACATCGAATGGAAACACATTCCACTAACAGCTCTTGTCTCTTCTCTGCTCTCTTTTTGGACAAAGGCAAGGGCTGGTGACAGACAAGATGCCATTGAATGTGCTGATAGAGAATAACCTCCCTCTGGAGTACCGGAAGCTCCTGATTCCAGTTGCTGTGAGTGGAAATAAAGTGATCCCCTCCAAGTGAAGGTACAGTGATGGCCCCTGTGGGTGAGAAGATGGTCTGCTCCCAGGGGCTAGCTGTGGATTGTTCCAGGTGATGCTTTTCCACATGTAACCAATCAGGCAATGACTGCTGGATGTTCTCCTGAGTGGAGGCAGGTTGTGCTGTGGCCACCACACCACCCTGCTGGTTTCACCAGCCTTTGTCATAAGTAATTTGACTATCCATTTTTTTATATGTTACCTTTGAATAAGTGTACAGCTCTGATAAATAAAATGTTACATGTATTCTGTGCGATGCCAGTGCTACTTATGCCAGTGAGCTGAGAGGCTCCTGCATTGTGGTGTTCAAAATGATCCTAACAGGCATTTAGGTGTGTTGGTGCTCTTCATGTTCGACACACCTGTGTGGTTTCTGTTGCTCTGCTCCCAGTGGGAGCCATGGTGCTCCTTTGTTTTCTGCTGGTGTTCCTGTACAGGGAGTTGCTGCACAGCTGGTCCATGCTGTGCTCCCTCATGCTCCTCACATAGGGAAACAAAGCAAAACTCTTTTGTATGATTGTACTGCTTCCAGTGAACCTAAACCACACTGGGAATGAGGTCTGACACAGCAAAGGGTGCCAAGGACTGTGACTTTGTAAAACAATTCAGAAGCTGGGAAGGAATAATGCCTGTCACATGTACCAGTTTTGGAGGGATGGAGATGGGTATTTCTCTTCAGTGTCCTTTTGGGAGTCAGCGTGACCTGAGTTGTTTTTCCCCATGCTGAGCCTGTCCTAAATCCTGCTGCAAGAATGGATCCTTCTCTCTGGGCTGTGCTGTGTGTGCAGGATGGCTTCCCAAAACTACAGCCAAATGGCACCAGTCATAGGGACTCCTGGAAATCCAACCCAGCTCCTGGCACCAGCACTTGGAAGTTAAACAGCTTTTGCACAACACTGAAGGACATGATGGCCAATAGAGTTAAAATCTCTTAAGAAGGCTATGCCAATCCAAAGGGCAGGCATTTTTCAAGTTTTTTTTTTTTTTAACATAATTCTGTTAATACCACAAAGAGCATTTTTTGCCGATAGGAGTGTGACTGAAGTGTTGGAAAGAAAAGGGTCCTTTGAGAAGCTCTGCTGGGAGCAGTAAAGTGTCTGCATGTCCTGCATGGATGGGATTCCCTTCTCCAGTGTATGTCACAGTTCACTTTCTTCTCATGAGAAGGTACAGCTTCCCAAGGGGAGGAATGGGAGGGGACAGTGCTTTGCACCTGCTGCCTGTCAAACTATTGGGCTGACATTGGGTTTGGATGTTTCACAGGAATTCTTCAGCTCACTGGAGCCTTTTCCTTAGACTGGATGTATTTCAAGCAGTTGATACCTCTTTGGCAGTCTGGAGTCTCCGAGGTTGTAACTTTTTGTATCAAACTGTGGCTAGTACAGATATATAACTGTATATATAATCAAAATAAACAATGTCAAAATATATAACTATATAAATACTCTCTCAAGTAAGGGAAGATCATCCTGTCAGGAGAACCGTGTCAGAGCTGTAACTGCAGTTGCTAGGAGCTCTCTTTAGTCAGGTCAAGAGCCTGCAGCTCTTTCCTTAAGTAGGTCTGCAAACCACGATCATAGGTTTGGAATGATGACAAGGGTCTGTTTATTGCTATGGAGACATGGAAAAAGAATGGAAACATGGAATTAAGTGTGTCATATACAGAAGAATGCACTCACAGTATAAGTCAGCTCAGGGACCTTGTTTTTCTTCCTGCTGGCCGTGGCTTCACGGCAGGAGTTCAGTTTTTTTACTGTACTCTCAAGCCATAAACATAAAAAAAATGTACAAAGACAGTATATCCACATGGATCCAGCTGAGAACCAAAGGAGCCTTTGTGAGCTGCAGCGGGCCAGCCGGGGTCGCTCCCCCGTGCCCTCGCAGCTCAGAGCCGCTGGTTCTTGCGGCTGCTGGGGTTCGCCGGAGCCCCTGCCGCCTGCGCTCGGTTCGCTCCCGGTGCCGCCATGGCGCGCGCGCTCCGTTTACCCGTCGCTATGGCAACGGCCACGCCCGCAGGACCCCCCTCGCGCGCCGCCATAGCTGCCCACGCAGCGCCTGACGCGCGGGCGCCGCGCGGCGGCCGAAACCGGCCCGTGAGCGGAGGCGGCCGGCGGGCTCCTGCAAGCGCGGGGCGGCCCTTGGGCGCCGCGTTGCCGCGGAGCACGCTG